>CM043018.1:139736335-139819017 GCA_023690525.1 Holotrichia oblita
TAATATTATGCCAGTAAACCTGGCAGATATACAGTCAGTCAAAAAAGTCTCCATATACCACTCTTTTTACAATATATTTTATCGGTTTGTTCTTTCATTTAACTTTAAGTAGAATTGTATGTCATGTAAGTATAGGTAATCGCCTTAAGAGTAACTAAAATACAAAGAAAGTCATTTGAAAAACTTTATTTGAAGATCAAATTAATTAAACTATATTGGCAACAAAAATTACGTCAAAAATGCCTCTATACATTAAACACACATATTTCAATAAATTGTAGGTTTTTAGGTTAATATTTTGTACAATTGGCATCTGCATTAATGATAGCACTAAGTCTTTTTGGAGGATTTAATACAAGTCTTCTCGTAACTTCTGGTGGAATAGTCTGGTCCCAGTTTCTGAACACTTTGAAGTAAATGGTGTCTCAAAATGTTTAATGTGAATGTTGATCCATACTATCGGCAATGAAGACTAAATTGCCTACTCCATTGTCTGCCTACATCTGTCTACATCCCCACAATAAAACACTACCTCCTCCACAGCTGTTTCTTCCTCCAAATTTTATCCCGGCCATCTGACCCAAAAATGTTAAGTTTTGTTTCGTCACTAAAAATAACACTTTCCCAAAATTCACTTTTTTCTGAGATTAAGGGCTTTATGTTGTCAACGCGACAGTTATAACCTACACGATGCAAGCAATATCTTATAGTTTGAGAGCAAACATTTTTTGAAAATTCATCTTTGATTTCTTCTGCTAGTCTTGGAGCACTTAGGTTAGGATTTATTTTAATTTTTCTCAACACACTAGACTCTTCTCGTGTAGTTAACTTTCTAGGGCGACCAGAACGATGCCGCACTTTATAAGAACCGGTGGACTTGTACTGATTTATTGTATACTGCACAGTCTATCTTTCCATAAAGCTACCATAAATTTTCTAACAGAAAATGGAATTTCCCAGTTCTTGTCGCGCATTTCGCTACTAATAAGGTAAACGCCGATTTAAAACAAACGTGTTTTTATATGCACGAATATTTTATTCGTGTCACGTGAAACGTGACGTAGGCGTATTGTGAAGTACCGTATTATTAGTGAGAGACTTTTTTGGCGTATTTGTTGTAGCCAATATCATTTATTTACTTTAATGTTTAAATAAAATTTTTCAAATGACTTTCTTTGTATTTTAATTACGCCTAAGACGATTACCTTTACTGACATGACAGACAATTCTACTTAAATTTAAGTAAAAGAACAAACCGAAAAAATATATTGTAAAAAGAGTGGTGTGTAGAGACTTTTTTGACTGACTATATATGCTAAGAAGGGCTTGATTTTTCCATTGCGTTCCTTGTCACTTCATGACCCTCTATGAAACCAAAAACCCTCTCCGTATGAGCAATAAAAGTCCCTGCTTTATCTAGAACTGGAGGACTTCACCAACAATAACGCTTTTCTAACCGGTAGAACTCGAAAACTACAACAGAATAGTGTTCTGTCAGAATTGTTTGGAGAAAATATCATGCTCTATTAAGAAGGTTGTAAAAATTGTCCGATATTTACAGCTTTCGAGTCCTATCAGTTAAAAACGTGTTACAGTAGGCTAAGTTCCCCAGCTCTAATCATAACTCACTAAATCTAAAAGGCAACATTAAGCAGCACGTAATAAGAGCTTTATTTGTTTTAAGATTTCGCCAGTTGTGAGATAGAAATGTCATTAATAGACCCAGAAGAAAATTTGATCCACCACCTCCTCTCATGGCAGTCTCTTAATTAGAGCCTCAAATTTCTTTAGAATGAATTGCCTAGTATGATGTCAACAGAACGGCTTTCTTATTCCCATTGGTAAAGGATTTCGTTTTGCAATTCAGGAAAAATCCTATCCCGGCTGTGACGGGAAACAAAAATGTGAGCCGTATCCCTCCAGCAACATACAGAAAAACAATTCTAAAATTGGCGTCCCAAAATTGCTTCCCCTATGAATGAAATTGATGTCCTTAAGACAAAGTTCGGCCAAATCATACATCTTATTGATGGCGCACCATTATTTAAACGGAATCCTAAACCAAAACGTTTGGCTATCGCTCTCTTTGAGATATGTCACAAACAGATTCCTTCAACACGGCAACCAGACTCACCAAACGACGAACCTCAAGCAACATCATTTTTGCACGGTCCTTACTCAATTGTTTCACACCTTACCCATCTTCAACATTTTTAATTCGAATTTCTATAATTTTGACATTCCAACTGCAATGCTCAATTAATGCATGCCATCTCTCGTGCATTTGATAAAACAACTATTCAGATAGCTATTCTTGTTGATGTGAAGCATTTTCCGTCATAATTAAGGATACAGACGTAAAATGTTACTAATGAAAAGATCATTTGGTTTTTGGTACTTGGTATTTGGAAGTCTTGTAGTTCCATCCTTAAATAAAGATTTTTTAGACCTTCGTTGCAGCACCTCTGCAATGATATCAAAGTTTAGTCATTATTTCCTCTTCTCGTCCATAATTTGAATTCCTTCCTTCTTTCAGATTCTTTTTTATTACGATTGGAAGCAGTAAAAGGAGTTTTGTTTTGGAACCTTTAGAAATCATCATCGAAGAGTTGCCGCATCTATTCCATCTCCACTGAAAGCCTAACAGTCCTTCCAAGATGTAAATGTAATTTAAAAGCTTATAACAAGCAATAAAGCCAGTTACTCACAAGGAATCACAGAAAAGTGGTGGTGACCGATTTAAATGAAATTTGGTGTGTTTGTAGACTGATGCAGTGCAATAATTTAAAAAAAATATAGGGGGTGGGGATTGTTTCTGGAAAACAAGAACTAGGACAGGCAAACTATTGTCGCTATCTTTTAGTACTCATAAAACAGTTATATTATATTTGTCTTAACTTTTTTTTATATGTCTTAGAGTTTTGGAGATATTAAAGCAAATAGCGGAAGCTAGCATTGGCTCTTGGTCGCCCCCTCCTCCGAAAACGAGCGATTTAGCATCTATGGAAGTTGCCGTTGTTCTTACACTGCATCAGTCTACAAACCCACCAAATTTCATTTAAATCGGTCACCACCACTTGCCTGTATTTCCTTGTTAGCAAAGCACGATCCAAACAGACCTCCTTCCCAACTAACTATAATCAAGGCACTTGTACTAGATACAAGGTGTTTACAAACCATGCCAAACACAGATCATTGCCAGAAGGGCTGTAACCGAAAGCTTATAATGCTAAGGAATGTGTAATTCAGTTTTATAATGCCACAGCGAGAGCTGTAGCGGTAGTCTTGGCAAATAACACAGTCCTGCCCAAAAAATTATTATAAAATTTTATCTGGGTTACAGTTAATAGTTTTTTCTCCAATCGTACGGACAAACAAATCCTTAAGGGAAAACTTTAGAAATTTACAGCTAAATTTTACTCCATATCATTCCTACAAACTTGTTTTAAAATCTCGATATTGGTCATCATTCATCGATAATGTCCTACGGAACTGAAGCTTTCTATATTTCTATAAATGTTGCTCCAACTTCGACTAGCCGTATTCTCGCCATTTTACCATAAAAATTCCCTCTACAGTCAACACAACGACAGTAAAAATGACGAAGTGCAACGAAAACGTATTCGCTTACGCACTAAAAAACACCCATCGGAATCTATTACAAGCTCTCGTTCGATGTATTTTTCATTTAATGTCGGGTTTACGTCCGAGACACACACATATGAAGAGTAAGAAACTCCGCCGATTTAAAACGGATTATGAGGATAAATGGCCTCGAAAAAGTAAATACACGGTCAGCAAAACAGATATTGCTTACGTGTGTAGGACTTACAAGTATTGTTTATTATGGGTCTATTAATCAGCAAGGGTTACAGCTCTTTTTTGTCCTGTAATATACAGGATATTCCTTCAAAATAGTCGATCAAGAAGTAAAAATATCGTACTCGTAATTCACCCCAAATAGGTGAAACAAAATATGCACCTCAGACATGATTTCACATCCATTTAAATTGAATATCCCCTACGAAATATTTCTCTTTTGAGTCTCGTTTTATTTTTTCTCTTCCCTTAAACGTTATTCCTTGAACGTTGATATGCGTCCGCGTAAATTGCTGGAAATCAGATTTTCATAGCTACACTGATAGAACGCAAACTGAATTTTTCTTTGCAATTTTTTTTTACCTCAGCATAGCACGTCATCACTTCTGATGTTGCCGCCAAATTCAATATAGAAAATAATAACTTTTTTTCTCGTCTTTTCTCAAAATGTAAATCCCTAACGGTCGTACGGATCCTTGGTATGGGAACTCGCGTTCATTGGAAATTATTTTTTTTCCTCCTTCGCTTATATAGCGAAAAAAGACCTCTGAGGTATAGAGAGCTAAATGCGTATAAGGGAATATGTATAGAGACGCCATTTACATATTTTTATTTAGCATATTTACTCGGCACGTGAAGAGATATGGAACGGAAAAGAAAGAGTGGGGAGACTCGAATGTGAATACGTTGAAAGTATTATGAAGAAAAACTCTTTCTTGTGTAATAGAAACTGCGGTAAAATTTTTAGATACGTCATAAATATAAATGCTCCATCTACGGGTTCTTATTTATACGAGAAGTATTGTAATCGCTATAGATGTGGATATGCACAGACGTAGACAGAGGTCGTAAATTTTATTTTGCGAATTTGTACTCTGGAGATGCGATAATGCGTATCACGATCTGCCAGGAACGATAATATTCATGCCTGCGTTACTAGACTATATAAATCTCACAGAAGGTGTTACGCTTGATGGATATCACATATATATTTATCACTTCTAAATATATTTTCTTTCCAGATTTAAACAAATATAAAAATAATCTGGACTAAAAGTAATGCCTAAGTCTTATCTTGTCGGTTCTATCTACCAATCAACATAAATGAACATGGTTTTAAATATGATTTAAAAGATTGTCTCAAATTAGGATTAACTGATCCTTACTTAGGACACTTCAGAAAACGACTACCCAAAGTTTTACTGTGTTTATTTTAATATTTTTTAACCACCACCCCTTTAGCAAAAAGGTCTCACTTTAAAAAATGCAGCAACTTGCTTACAGATGCATCCATCTTCTCAAGCAGTCATTAAAGCATCATTAAATGCTCTAGGGACGTTTATTTTTGAGTTTAAGCTAAGATGGGACTGTCTGTCTAGTCCAAAGGGACCTAGGTACACTGTTATGATGATACTTCTGATGGCCTTGCAAAGAAAGGCACACGGTCTAGCCAAAGTTTTACTGTGTTTATTTTAATATTTTCTAACCACCACTCCTTCAGCAAGAAAGTCTCACTTCAAAAAATGCAGCAACTTACTTGCATGAATTTGTATTACAGGTGAATTCATCTTCTCAAGCAGTCATTAAAGCAGTATTAAATGCTCTAGAGACGTTTACTTTTGAGTTTAAACTAACACGGAACTGCTAGACCAAAGGAACCTACGAGTAGGTACACTGTTGTCATGATACTTCTGATGGCCTTGCAAAGAAAGGCGCACGTTCTAGCCAAAGTTTCACTGTGTTTATTTTAATATTTTCTAACCACCACCCCTTTATCAAGAAAGTCTCACTTCAAAAAATGCAGCAACCTACTTGCATGAATATGTATTACTGCTGATAGCCTTGCAAAGAAAGTCACAGGGTTTCGATTCACAGAACTAGAGCCATTCTGTGATGCAGCTAAAAGCCACATTAGAGCTCACTTTCAACAGTGGAGAGCTGAATAAACAATCTCGTGCGGCATGAACATTCCAAGACTAAGCCATTCAAAAAAGTTTTGTACTTTTTCAGCCAGTAAGGCGAAGTCACTGTTAGACCTCAACAACAATCATGACAACTTTATTTGCCGGCTACGGCTTGTTTGGAACACAGAGAGCACATCGTATGCTACTGCATGACGATGGTAGACTTTGAACAAACGCACTTGCAACTGGCTGATGAATCAAAGCCCTAAAAAGATAGTAAACTTTTTCAGAAGCTTAGAGGCACTGATCATGCGAACGGCCCACTAATAATCTATGCCAATTTAATCCAGGAAGGACATTCAAAAATGTCCTTGGGACAAGTTTATGATCTAAGTCCTTACCATTACAGAAAAGTTTCTAAATTTGGAGCATACGATCCCCAAAGACATATCATCACCAAAAAAGTAAGTAATCTGGAACCTCAAGCAACATCATTTTTGCACGGTCCTTACTCAATTGCTTCATACCTTACCCATCTTCAACATTTTTAATTCGAATTTCTATAATTTTGACATTTCAACTGCAATGCTCAATTAGTGCATGCCATGCCTCGTACATTTGATAAAACAGCTATTCAGATAGCTATTCTTGTTGAGGTGAAGCATTTTTCGTCATGATTGAGGATACAGACGTAAAATTTTACAAATGAAAAGATCATTTGGTTTTGGGTAATTGGTGTTTGGAAGTCTTGTAGTTCCATCCTTTAATAAAGATTTTTTAGACCGTCGATGCAGCACCTCTGCACTGATATCAAAGTTTAGTCATTAGACTAGAGCCGTTCTATGATGCAGCCAAAAGCCACATTAGAGCTCATTTTCAACAGTGGAGAACTGAATAAACAATCTCGTGCGGCATCAACATTCCAAGACTAAGGCATTCAAAAAAGTTTTGTACTTTTTCAGCCAGTAAGGCGAAGTCCCTGTTGGACCTTAACAGCAATCATGACAACTTTATTTGCCGGCTACGGCTTGTTTGGAACACAGAGAGCACATCGTATGCTGCTGCATGACGATGGTAGACTTTGAACAAACGCACTTGCAACTGGCTGATGAATCAAAGCCCTAAAAAGATACTAAACTTTTTCAGAAGCTTAGAGGCACTGATCATGCGATCGGCCCACTAATAATCTATGCCAATTTAATCCAGAAAGGACATTCAAAAGTGTCCTTGGGACAAGTTTATGATCTATAGGTCCTTGCTATTACAGCAAAGTTTCTAAATTTGAAGCATACGATCCCCAAAGACATATCATCAGCAAAGAAAGTAATATGGAACTGCAAAATGTACCTTAATAATTGTAGACTTAATCAGAAGTAACGAATGTTAAAAATTATGCCAACTGGAGTCTGCCCTAGTTGCTCTAATAATACTAGGTCAATAAGAAATCGTGTTGGTCCAAAACATTGCATGAGACTTGATGAATTTTCCCATTGAGAAGTCCTGGTTGCACTTTGAATATCCCACAAAATTGGATCTGCGAGGAATCTGTCGATACTGATGTCATTCTCAAAATTCGTCCTATTCTCCGTGCAGTTAGAAGCAGGTGTCTTGATTTGAATGCTGATAAATAGAAAAAAGCTCCAGGACTTATAAAGATCATTATCTGGAAAATTTCCTAGTTAAAAATGTAATATATTTGAGTCCTTTTACAGGACCCAATTTCAAGAAGATAATCCACGTCCCCACATGGCTAGGAAAATCATCATCATCAGTAGAAGCCAACAGTTGAGAGCAGCTATTGGGAAGATACCAATCGTTAAAGTTTAAATTTCGATCAATCACTGCATAGACGTACATACAGAGCAGCTCCTAATTCCTGGCCTTTCCTAAATGAAACCATGAACTGCGATTTATGGGATGGCAACTTAGAAGACCCCCCTTTCTTAAATGTAGCACTCTTCCACTACTCACTTATCTACGAGGGCGTATTTTTATGTTATCTACCTAGCCATAAGAAAGAAGCACATAAGAGAACACAAAAAAATTTCTACATAGCTCCCTTCAACACTAATACACTTATTCCATCGTTTTTTCCAATTGTTCCATACCCTCACAAAAAAATTGCTTCGGTAATCCAGCAAAATATTCTTCAACACAGCAATAAGATTTTTTGTAGATAAGAATGCGAGAGTTTTTCCTCTAGAGCAGTTTTCAAATATTTAATTATGTTTTAGTAGGTCTCTCCATTTATGGTAGACCCTATTGACATATATTTAATAAGCAAGACTCCTTCAACATCCCAGAAAACAGTTGCCATCAGTTTTTTTCCAGAAAATTGTGTCTTGGTCTTTTTTGGTGGTGGAGAGCCCTTATGAGCCCACTGCATGGATTCTTCTTTAGTAGGAGGGTCGCAATGATGCACCCAAGTCTCATGCCCGGTGATAATTCGAGATAAAATGTTTTGTTCCTCTCCAGCTCGGCCAAATTTTCTTGAGAAACTTCTTTTCTGTATAGTTTTTGTTCAAGTGTACGCGATCTGGGTATCCACCATGTAGACACCTTCTTCATCTTTACAGTCGATCTTTCAGTACCAGATTTTCGACTATTCGCACAATTTCTTCAGTTCGAGCTTCAACAGATTGTTCGGACTTTGGGTCATCATTGATTGACTCTCGGTCCCATGAATAGAGTTTAGACCAATATTTTACTTGAAAATAAGATGGTGCATCTTCCCCATACACAGCAAGCATTCTTTCATTAATTGCTTTTGGACCATTGCCTTCTTTTGTCAGGAACTTTATTATTCTGCGATGTTCAATCTTAATTTCACTAATTTTATCGAGAAGTAGACCGTCTCAAATCGCTGTAAACAGCATAAACAAAACACAACATAGCTAGGTAGATAACATAAAAATACGCCCTCGTATTAGACGCTCACAGAGCTCACAGTATCAACAAAACATGACATCCAACCCAGAGACCCTCATTTTCTTTTAAAATATTTTATTCATTAGATATAACAAACAAAAGAAAAAAATGTTAAGCTCAAAATTATAGTATCACACCAGTGATAATGGGTATAATGGCACCCCGTCGCAGACACAACGCAATTAAACTTTAATACTCCAGAACAAGGAGGCCATGCTTTACACGCTTCTAAGCTTCATTACAGTTCGAAACGCTAAATTTTAATAGCCGCTATACTTTACGGTAATCAACGCTAAAAGAGCAGTTAATAGGTTACAATCAATCGAACGCAAAGAGAAACCATTATTAGACGTTAATGTTAGCAATTTCACGGCATCGCATTGATTAATGTTCACAATGTTTATTGCTTCACAATCAAATTGATAATTATTTCGTATCCTGTTTCTGGCAATATCCGCCGATGTATTATCTATGGTATACCTACAACACTGAAGAGAAAATAGCGCTGTGGAGCGATTAAATCACGATATTGATTGAAACCGATAAAGTGACGTTAATTTAATTGTGCAGATGTCTGCGAAAGGGCTAAGTTGTTTGCTATTAATAGCATGATTGTCGCATTATTAAATCGAATGTATATTGCTAGAGTGCTAGTAACAACCGTTTGTGTTATAAAAATTATTCAATCTTAAAGGATTCTATACCTTTCATATACAGCACCATTGTGTGAATTTGTAAGTGTATGGTACGAGGTGCTCTTGATAAGTACCTAACAAGGACAAACGACAGTGATACTTCCACTCTGCTCCAAATAATTTGCTGGACTCCTGTTGAACATTGACAACTTATTACTGAAACATGATATCATAGTAACCATATATTCATTTATAAAATGCACAAGAACCAACTCAATATGAATACACCCTCGTATACACGAACGTAGATCGAGAAATGAATGTTCATTTCTTTTCCGAACACCAAAGACATAGTGGAAGCTGCGAGATAAAATGTTGAACCGATTTCTTTGCTACTTACCTCCCGACCACTATAATTTCATTTACTCTCGCCCCGGAGGGACGCTAGTATAAAAGCGTAGGGTCCAGTCAATGGTAATTGCACGTTTCGCACCCTTAATCATAAAAGATGCAATAACCGGTAATAGAGCTGGACGGGCACTAATTTCGATGGAACGTACGAAAAATGTTCGAGACAGGACGGAGGACGTACGGAGGGGGATAACGAAGAAAGGAGTAGATTGCTGCGTGATCTATCAGACTGTGCGATATGAGAGCAAAACAATGGAAGGTATTATGGGAATTGCGAATTTTCGTTTTAGCTTTTTATTCGGGAATTCCTCGGAACGTGAACGTAATACTTATAGGAGCGCGGTTAGAAATTGAGCCTAGATATTGATTCCTTTCCTTCCCTTTTTCCCGTTTCTGAATTATAAGAATGAGAGTAAAATAAGGTTATGAAAATATACAATTTTAATAATAATAATAATAATATCGTTTAGGAGGAATGACAGCTGGTGTGGTAGAAAACCAGTAATAAAATGAACGTTGTGTAATTTCCTAAATTCTGTGGAAAATTACTCGGCAATTTCATCAAATTACTATTTGCACACACACACATTTTATATGTAAATAGTAGTTGGGTAGCGGCTGTAACGTTTCCGAAAACTAGGGCGATAATCTAAACTAGGAAATTAAATGATTTGCATTAACGGTAGTGGAAAAACGGAAAACGTTCGTTACGGTGAAGTGTAACAGCGTTGCATGTTACTGCAGCTGATGTGCATGATTACTTCGCTCTAAACACTTTCGAAAAATAACTAATAAGTGGGCACACTGTAGGTGGTCTATATTTACATCAGCACAAAAGCATATTTGTGTAATGCTATAACTTCTTTCTGCCTATGGAGCTTTTGTATTAAATATGAATTTCTTGTCATTACATAATTAAAAGCACAACGTTGTTTGATTTTTTTTTCTTTTCTAATAATTAAGTATGATGTCATGTAATGCAGCTGAATGGTGGTTCCTTCTAGAGGCTTCCAAATGAATCATTATGTCATTACATAATAATTAATCAATCTTGAAACATGGTACATTGGTTGACGTAATGAAAAGTTCTGCCTATTGAAAGTGGGGGTTTTGACCATAGTTTCTACTTCTCCTCAGCTAGCTTTTGAAAAGATGAAAGCAGGTGCATTTAACAGATCTGAGGGCTTCTGCTTTTCTAAGTTTGGAACGGTTGTTCCTTAAGCCCCTTTTTCCTCTCGATGATGTGGTTAGTACAGACATTTGAAGTTTAGGTGGAATACGAGGGAGCGTTTTTGGATTCGCGGAATGAGGGAATAAGGGGTGGAAATAAAAAAACCAAATTATTTTTCTTTTTCAATATATTCACCTGCAAGACGGATACATTTTTCACATCTTCCAATTAATTTATTTATATCCTCATTAAAAAATGATTTCTCTTTATCTGCAAAATACGCCGAAACTGCCTCCTTGACTTCATCATCGGCAGTAAATTTTTTACCCCGCAGCTCTTTTTTCATTTTCGGAAACAGGTAATAATCACTCGGGGCCAGGACTGGGCTGTAGGGTGGGTGATTCACAATTTCGAAGCCCACCTTATGCAGGGCAGCTAACGCAACGCGGCTCTTGTGGACGGGCGCGTTGTCGTGCAAAAGCAGCACACCTTTCGTCAATTTTCCCCGTCTTTTCTCTTTAATGGCTTCTTTTAGTCGCTCTAATATTGAAGCGTAATATTCTCCGGTTATAGAAACACCTTTATCTTTATAATCAATCAACAATATTCCTTCCGAGTCCCAAAATACCGTTGCCATAGTTTCCCAGATGATTGTGACACTTGGGAGGTGCTGTGCCCTTTTTATATCACTGCATGGAGTCTTGTTTTGACTCTGGTTCATAATGATGAACCCAAGTTTCGTCTCCAGTAACAATTCGACTCAATACACCATCCTTGTCTTCATTATAGAGGTCCAAAAATGCACTCAAACACTCTACGTGTTTTTGTTTTTTCCATATTTCACTTTTCACTCCTGATTATGTTACTTGGTTGACGATAGCTCAAAGACTAACTGTCTAATAACAATGAAACTTCGTATTTATACTAATTATGACTCGCTGCACAGGCCACGCCCCCAATGCGGCTAATCACCCCCCTACAACCCGCTCATTCCGCGAATATAAAAACGCTTCCTCGTATATCGGGCTGATAGTGTGACTCGATCTTAACCTGTTCCTGGGACTTCTTTCTCTTTCTGGTTCGGATTTTCAATCCCTAGATCCTTTGTCTTCCAGTGGTAGGCCCTTTTTGCTTATTGGGAGTTGGTATCCAAGATTATACAATCCAGTAAGGCAACATCCATACCAATTAATTAATTAGCCTGTTCTGCTACGCAAATTCAAGGATGTCCGAGGAGGAAATCTACCTCGATCCAGTTGTTCGATCTGGAGAGCCCTGACTGGCTGACGCCAGAGCGTACTCGTTAAGCGTCAAGAATTATAAATGCCGGTGCATCTGCTCATTGGAAATGAACCAAGTTACTGCAAAAATCGTCCTGAGAACTCGGTTCTGCAAGATGTTGAGACGTTTTACTTCAGACATGCTGACATTGAACCAAGTTAGGGTCATGGAATGGATATAGGACAAACATCACTTACAAAAATTTAGAAGCAAATAAACAATCATATGTATTTGTAAAATGGCTAAACACCAGCTTTGGATTAAGTGTTACGCCCAAATATGTAACGGTGGGTGATCCACACCCTCTATCACAATCCCTCAATTGTGTAATAAAACTATTTTCTTGCCATGATTTCACTGGCAAGAAAATAGTCAAATTTTGATATTTTCTTGTGGGGTCATTCGGTAGAGTAATGTATGTATTGTGATGTTGCAATATGTTTATTCATCTTATTTTCAATATTTTTTTCAATATTTACAATAAATCTTCTTCCATTACAACAGTTTTATTACTTTTGTCTGGTTTTAGTAGCATCAAATGTGGATTAGGTACACTGTAAGGTCTTGGTAGTAAGGGTTAGAAAATTTTGGATCCAAACTTAATGTTTCTGCCAGGTGCGTTTTTTAATCAAAAATTCCCCACCACCAAGAAAACAATACAAAATTCAGTAAATTTTAATATTAAGACTCATTATTTTCACAAATCCAACAAGCAAACTCTGTCTTTTTGTAATTAACTTACTACTAGAAGAAACGAGGACAATATAGTAGCATCTTCTGGTTTTTACAATTTTTCGACTTTCAGCTAAAACAGGTGTCCATTTCAGGATGTACAGTTTAGAAATGTATTATAAATTAAGCTTGATTTTGAACCAGCTCCAACTAGTATACCTATTATTATTTCCTGCAAGAAACCGGCTCCTCTATACTTTATGAGCGACAGCCACTTTTAAATACGGTAATTATTTAATAGAAGAACCTTTTACTATGTAATTGTTATCGCTCTTATTCTGTAATACTACATTCTAACACGTATTTACATATATTACGTTACGCATGTAAAGGTAATTGCCATGGAGCCACCTAATATCACCCTCTTGGATCTTTCTGGTAGCGCTCCTCAACCGTGTTCCGTTCTCATATCATTAAGTGGCTGTACATTATGGAAGCCATCGCCTGTTATAACATGTTGAAAGGAGAAGAGATGTTAGCAGTCGAGCTATTCGGTTTCGGATTTTATGAATATTGTATTCATATGAATTCTTAATTACTATATATGGTGAGCGTTTACTTTCAACGGGTCCGCCTAGCTTTATAAAATATTTAAGAGATGACGTCGTTTCTTCAAAATAAATATTTAACGTTATTTTGTGACGACGCGTTTGTGTCGCGTTTGTGCATTATTGATAACGAGACGGGCTTTTGGTAACATATTCATAAGTTTATTCTTTAATAGGAGAGGAACTTCAACATCTCAACAGGCACGTTACATCAAGTGAAATTATTTATAGCTTCATCGAGCGTGACGTTCGAGTAATGTGTCAGTTGTGACTGTGCTGTTAACTAAGGTAGAGTGGGGTAAGTTGATGATCTTGATTTCTGTCATGACTAGCTCCAAATTGAATAAAAATATCTCAAAGAACATTATATATTTGTAATCAAAATGCATGCACATGGTTTGGACCTGGCCGGTCATAGTTGATAACTAAATAATTAAATAATAAGCTTATAGTTCAAACAATAGCAGAAACACCAGGTGAACAAAAATATAAAAAAAATATTGAAAACCGTATTAGAACAAACGACACAATTAAACGGTTGTTTGGTATTTTAAAAAGGCGTTTTCCAATTCTGGCTTATGGTTGTCGTCTTAAGTTAGAAACAATTTTAACGATAATTGTTGCGATAGCTGTTCTGCCTAGTGTGGCAATGGATATGGAGGATGATTTGGCTCCACCATTGTCAGTAGAAATGGACAACCACATTCTTAATCAATAAATTGAGAATGCTCGAGATGATGTATTATAGCTGCAGTATCAAGAGCACATTTACTTAATAATGTTTTGATGCTTTTGGCAGAATTCTTTATTTCCTCCTCAGTAAATTGTTCGAGGTTTGTCGCCGCTGGATCCACGTCCCATTTATCGATCGTCTCGAGAAAGAGGTCAGCAATGACCAGCTTTGTTTTTTTCAACACTAACTACATATGGTGTCAGGGATTTGGTTGTTTTCAGTATATTTCGGTAAGCATCTCCCCATATGTCGTAATTCAGTTCCTTGCATAGTTGTTATCAATAACTCTTTTTGGATCGTTTTATAAGTAGGTAAAGGGAAAGAAAGATGAGGTGTCACCTGTTCAAGGAGGTGATCCATAATTATTAAAGCTAGTATAGGCCTAATAAGACTACACATAGGACTCCCGAATGTTTGCTTATAAAAACTACCACTGAAGGAGAAAGTGCAGTTGGTCAGCAGAAACTTTATTAATTTGATGAAGTAATTGCAAGCGATATCTGTGTAGCCAGAAATATCTTCCCAGTGAAGCTCTATAACAAATAAAATAAGATCCAATGGAATGGAGATGAACAGAGATATAACATCTGAGAGTTGTTAGAGAAATATCTCTTACTTTCTCAACAAACTCGGCAAGTATCTTTGATTAAAATTAGTTCTAGAACTCGATGAATTCGAAAGCACCTCCGAGAGATGGATAGACTGGTGACCCACAAAAGGACACAATAGGTCGTAAGGGGTTGTTGATTTTATGTATCTTAGGTAAACCGTAAAATTTAGGGCAGAAACCATTGTAACAAGTAAGACGTCTGATAGCAAGTTCATCGATATAGCCATACCTTTTCATTTTTCGTATTTATTTATTAGTGTGATATTGAAGGGAAGAAGTTGGATCATTGGGTAAAGTGAGGTAATTATTATTATCATGAAGTAGTTCGTTAGCTTTAGTAATATAATCTGAAGTGTTGATAGCAACCGTGACTGAACCTTTATCAGCTCTAGTTATAATGACAGGATCGTCTTTCATTGAATTAAGTTTAAGGAATTTCTTGGTTTCAAAATAATAATTTCAAAGTGTATTATCGATAAAGTTGCCAGTAAAATCATGATCAAAGTAATTAGTTAAAACATTAGTGATCTTAGCTCTCCTTTCATTCCTTATATCTAGTCTTAAAGTGTTAAGCAGATCTTCAGCATCAGCAAGAAGAAAACCGGTCGTTTTTTCCATCTAGTATATTTGTCTAGCAGATTCAGCTTCATTCGTTCTTTGCATCCTTCTGTTTAAGCGGGTTAGTTAGAGGCATTTTCTCCTCACTCCACCAGTAAGGATCTCTCATGTTTCCATTTCGCTTCATAACACATTTTTTGTGGACTTGCTAGATTAGGTTGGTACATGTTTCGTAGTTTGCGTCTTTCATGTTTTTCCCCGTGACTTCCACCGTGTCTCTGAAACCGTCCCAGTCGACCAACTTCGAGTACTTTCCAATTAACTATCCTTTTTGCAATGCCACGCGTTGAGATAATTTTAGGACTATATAGAACTTTGTACTACCCCTAACAAATGTCGGTTTGAGCTCTGTGTTGTGGACAACCCTGTCATTCTCTGAAATTGCCTCCATCCAGCATTCTCCTTTCTCGTCGGTGATTAGTGAGCCCCAGTAGGTGGAGCGTTGAAATCCGAGAACTACAGCTTCATCTCTACCCACTTCTTTATTTATGGTTTCCACTTTCTCCTTATAAACTTTTATCCTGATGTTCTGTCCTTAATCAATTCACTATCGCTCACTCTTTTTTTTAATTAGTTCCCCAACCACTAATAGGTCGATGTTCCTTTGCTTGGCCGTCACATAGGCCATGTTTTGAGCCACATATGTATGCTTGCCCCACGTTAGTTTGAAGAATTTTGAGTCCTATTTTTGCCTTGTCCACCATCCTCATTATCATTTGTTTCTTTTGAGCCTTCTCCATTTGCCACTACCCTAGCTTTTCCCAGTATTAATTTTCTGCTATCGAGGCACTTGGTCTAATCTTCTCGGTGTCCTTCCGTTTTACAGGTGAGACAGAACTCAATGTCTCCTCGTTGTCTCATTTTCCACACTTCATACAGATACCGTTCTTGTATTCACCTTGGCAGTCCATTAGATGGTGTCCAAACTCCAGACATCTCTAACATCCGCTGATATTTACACAAAGCCTTATTTCGCACGGCGTCTATTCTATTCTGATTGTTCCATGTTTCCTTTCCATTTACAACATCAGCGTTTTGGCTACCAAATTTATTGGGCCGAATAGACACTACTTTCATGCTCTTATCGTCTGTTCCTCCTTCGCTTCATTTGATAGCTAGTATTATCTCTTCACTAGATAAGTCACCATCAATTCCTGACAGGAACACAGTGTCGTCGTTTCTTTTTATTTCAACCATCATATCCATTCTCCATTTTCTAGCAAATGGCCATTAGAGAACAATGCCCATATTTATTATGCTACCATCCAATTCATGTTGATGTATAACATTAATTGTTCGTCGAAAGTACAATATGCAAAAACGGTATATTCGATTACATTCAATCACATATGTAGTATACCTATATAGACACTAGATAAAGCTTGCAACTCGCCGCTTGCGTAAATGTTTAATTTCGCCGATTTGTTAATTAATTGGCGAATATTATGCTCTTTGATGTGCAATCAAGTGATCGTAACGCCAAATTAACTGTAATCATATATAGTATATACGCGGACAAGGTGGTTGATTTATAGGCAATTTATTTAATGAAAGGATGTGGCGACAGGTTTATTAAATTGAACTCGCCAAATCGAATGAAGGATATTTATATGCGTCGGATGATAGTTGTAATAGTAAGAGCGTCGTGCTCAGGCTTCACATTCACGGAAGGAATTTAATACAGTCGAAGTTTTGATTCGTCAGTAACAGTTATCTCAATTAGGTGTAGTCCCAACGAACGTAATGAAGTTAATGCGTTTGTAAATAATTGAGGTTCCTTACGTTGGTAATATAATTGTGTATATTATTGCAATCGCAATTTCCCATGTAATTTCTATAAGATTGGACGCAACAAACGTAGCGTTTTAAAGAGGAGAATAGTATGAAGTATGCCACGTATACATGTGTGTTTAGTCCATTATCGAGTTCTTGTCTGGTGTCATATATTTGAAATTGGAACTGCAGTTATTTATTTCAGTTTTAGTGATGGTAAACGTCAAAGAACTTTTAACAGCTGCCAAGATGTAAAAACACTGACCTAGTGATCAAATTCTTAGAATTTTGTATTTTTTTCAGTTTAAATATATAGGGTGGGGAGAAATTCGCGTAAGATCTGCACGTGGCGATCTTCTTTGTTAAATTCTTAGCCGTTTATCTTAATCCGAAAATCTTCTATCTTACATCCTGCGTCTACACGAAGTCTCTAAAGTTTCAGTTTTGGAGTTTTTAACCGCGCATTTTTAACTATCCCTTTGTTGTTAAAAGAAAGAAAAGTTAAATAATGTGGTACTTTAAAGATTAGTTTTTCATAAATACTATCCTATCGCATTATAATGATGTTTTTAACATTTCTTTGTGTATATATTTTTACTTTAAATACATATGGCAACATAGTATTGTGAATGCAGTATTTAAAACGATTTCAAATAGCATGATAGGTTACCTTGTTAGATTTTATTAATAAATAGTTGACATACATATTTCGAGTTGATAAATTTAATTGTCATCCTTGGCGGTTTTTCTCATTCAAAATAATAATTTCAAGTATTTTCTGTTATTCATAACAGTAGTTGGTTTATTAATTTAGGTAGGTAAGTTTATTTAGTTCCTTGTTCGGTTGTTTCACTCGGAATTGAATGAAGAATACAGTTACAATACAGCTCTTACGCCAATTTCTCGCCACCCTGTATACAGGCATTATAATTTTTTGAAAGCTGTCAAACTATCACTTACTTACTGTTTGACAGTTGTCATATTGTGTAACAGTAATTATATATATACAGTGTGTTTCACTTTTCATGGGGACACCTAAATAACTTTTTTATTTTGAAAGCAATCAATATAAAATTTTTATCAGTTATGTAGGCCACGACAATGCATCTTTTCATATGAATAGAGTTTTTATAAAGTCAAAATCTAGCCAACTACGATTAAAATAAAAAGTAGCGTTTCAAGTCGGGTCATAGTAGCGATTAAGATAGAGCAAAAAAGTATTAAGAAAAGTTATTACAAATCACTCAAGAACTCCAAATACCAAATTTCTCTGAAAAATTTGTAATTTTACATTTTTCTCCATTTTTATGCCATCAGCAGATGATAATTTGTTATTGCAATAATAAGAGTGCCATGAAACAAGAAAACGATTCATCAGTTCAAACGTCAAACATAAAACGTCAATTCACTAAACAGTTTACTTCAGTTGGAACTATCGAACTTTGCTAAGCAATGGCCGATAGACATTTAAGTATTGCTGAAAAAGTAGAAATTATTCGAATTGTTGGTGACAATGTACGTTCTACCCGAGAGGCGGCTAGAGAGTTTAACGCGAGGCACCCTGAACGTCCACCCATCCGTCATCGAACTGTTGCATACTTGAATAATATTTTCAACACTACTGGAAATGTTACTAAACCACGTCCACGAGGATTGAACAATCGAGAACACCATTTAGATGCAGTAATATTAGCAGCGTATCGTAATAATCCTCACACGAGTTTACGAGATATGGCTAGAAATTTAAATATCTCTTACTCTAAAATTTGGAGATGTCTCCGTCGTCACAAATTGAAACCGTATAAGCCAAAATATTTACACACTCTTGAAGATGGAGATCTCCATAGAAGAATGGAGTATTGTCTATGGGCTCAAGGTAATTATCTAAATGACAGAGAATTTTTGAAAAAAATTATGTTTAGTGATGAAGCTACATTTACTACTAACGGTGTAGTTTCGTCCCAGAACTGTAGATACTGGGCAACAGAAAACCCAAACTGGGTCATCAACTGTAAAAGACAATATTCACAGAAAATTAATATGTGGTGCGGAATTTTAAATGCACGAATCATTGGCCCGTTTTTCTTTTTTGACACGCTAAATGCAGAAAGGTTTTTACATTTTTTAAATACTGAATTAATGGATGTGCTTGATGATTTACCACTGGATGAGAGGCGAGATTTGTACTTCCAGCTAGATGGATCCCCGGTTCATAACGCAAGAATAGTGCGAGCATGGTTAGACGAGAACTTTCCGTTAAGATGGATAGGTCGTAATAGCCCGTTAATAGAGTGGGCTCCTAGATCGCCTGACATTACACCACTTGACTTTTTCCTTTGGGGAACTATTAAAAATGTTGTGTATGCATCAAGACCTCAAAACATACAGGAACTGTGTCAGAGAATCCGACAAGCCTGCCGAGAAATTTCCCCAGAAATACTACGACGAGTTGTACTGAATCACAAAAGACGATTGGAAAAATGTATCCGTCTTCAAGGTGATCTAGTTGAAAAAGATCCTATTTAAAATATTGTTCGTTAAATTGTTGCTATATTTTGTTCTTTAATACTGAATAAAATTTGCGAATCGTTTTCTTGTTTCATGGCACTCTTATTGTTGCAATAACAAATTATCATCTGCTGATGGCATAAAAATGGAGAAAAATGTAAAATTACAAATTTTTCAGAGAAATTTGGTATTTGGAGTTCTTGAGTGATTTGTAATAACTTTTCTTAATACTTTTTTGCTCTATCTTAATCGCTACTATAACCCGATTTGAAACGCTACTTTTTATTTTAATCGTAGTTGGCTAGATTTTGACTTTATAAAAACTCTATTCATATGAAAAGATGCATTGTCGTGGCCTACATAACTGATAAAAATTTTATATTGATTGCTTTCAAAATAAAAAAGTTATTTAGGTGTCCCCATGAAAAGTGAAACACACTGTATACCTATATAGCAATAATTGTCAAAATCTCCGATTAGAGTTTCACATCCTTTTTTGATTTTCAAAATATGTTTTAGGGCTGTCAAAATTACACAAGTGATCATTTTTGACAGGTTCAAGACACGCAGACGCGTTTTCGTAGGTTATCAAGCTATAAAATCACCTAACTTCTCACTAGGTTTACGGCTGTAGTTGTTTTTTACAGTTCAGATAGTAGTAATTGTCAACATGTACATATGTGACAGGTGTCAAATCGTAAAGACCATTACCGTTGATTGAAGGAATACATAAAGATGCGCAACCTATGACAGTTGACAGAAATTTCAGATCCCATCCAATGCAAATCTCCATTTGATGGGATCTGAAATTTCTGTCAACTGTCATAGGTTGCGCATCTTTATGTATTCCTTCAATCAACGCCATTACTTACTAATACTTTTATTTCTTCACGTCCTTTTTTGACTTTCAACATAGGTTTGACAACTGTCAAATTGCAAAAGATGTCATTTTCGACAGTTTCAAAGTTATAAAAGGAACCAGTTATTTCTTTCTTGCAGCTATCCATATGCACCTAAAAATTGCATTAATGTAAAATCCGTTGACAGTAGTAATTGTCATAGTTCATATTTCTTGCAACTGTCAAATCGTAAGAACCAATAGTTTCTCAAACTTCTATGAAACTGTAAAATCATCGCATTTTATGATGAGAAGACGTTTAACTGTCAAAATATTTCCAACAGCTATAAAATTGTAAAATCAAAAATTTGACAGGTGGTAGGTATCAAAATGTAGGTGACAATTTTTACATTGCTGATAGTAACTGTCAACATATTTTTGACAGCTGTCAAATCCTAAAAAACCAATACTTTATTTGATTTTCAAAATATATGATATTGTCAAATTGTAAAAGAAGTCACTTTTGACAGTTTTAACGCATGCAGGCGTTATATTTTTGTAAAGCCATTGTATTTTATGATGAGAACACATTTAACTGCCAAAGTATTTCCAGCTATAAAATGTGCACCTACAGTAGTAATTGTCATATTTCATATTTCTTGCAGCTGTAAAATCGTAAGAACCAATAGTTTCTCAAACTTTTATGAAACTGTAAAGCCATTGTATTTTATGATGAGAACAGGTTTAACTGTTAAAATATTTCCAACAGCTATAAAAACAAAAATTTTGACAGATTTGACAGCTACTATCAAAATGTACGTGACAATTCTAAAACCAATTTTTACGTTGCTGATAGTAACTGTCAACATGTTTTTGACAGCTGTCAAATCGTAAAAAAACAGTACTTTGATTTTCAAAATATCTTTGATATTGTCAAATTGTAAAAGCAGTCACTTTTGACAGTTTTAACACATGGAGGCGTTATATTTTTCTTAAAACCTATACGATGAAATACTTCTAACAGCTGTCAAATTGCAAAAACGTTAATTTTTTATGAGGTAAACACATTTAACCGCCAACATTTTTCTGACAGCTGTCAAATTGTAAAAAAAACATTACTTTCTCTTATTTTAATTCTCCAGATTTTCATTTGATTTTCAAAATATTGACAGGTGTCAAATTTTTAAAGTTATCAAATTTATAACAGTTCTATTTTGTTGCTACTTTCACGGCTATAACAAGTAATTCAGACAGTTGACAATTTGGAAATGCAGCTAGATGTTATGGCAGTTGTCAAAATGCATCTGAGTTTTAAAACTATAAAATCAATTGTCTGTTAAATTATAAAAATCGTTACTGTTTTCTATTCTTTTATTTCTTCATGTCCTTCTCTGATTTTAAAAATACTATTCTTAATTATAAATGTGCCAACATATTGTTGTCAAGTGTCTAATTGAAAAATGAGTTTTTAAAGTTGAAAGTTATGTCAAAATGTGTCGTGGTGGTTGGATTTTATTTAATTTTGAAAAAATTAAACTTATAAAGTGAAAGCATTTCTGCAAGAGTTAACCACATAACCAGTTAAAGAATTAGATTTATTAATGAATATTTAAATGGATTGCATGTCATCTCAGTAATAAAATAAATTATTGAAACGACTGCATACCCAAAAGTTACGTTCAATTTCGCCAAAAACGAGAACCGTTATTTAATTTATTTCATTGAAGTGGCATATATTTCATCCATAACGCACTGGATATTATTAAATTTCATTTAAATTATTTATTGTACATTCTCAGCATACCCAGTTCGTATTCTTTTTAGGTTCACCGGGATAGCTATTCAGTCACACGGCGGTGGATGGACTCCCATAGTGCACCCGAAGCCAAGTGGTAGCGTACATTAGTTATGGACAGTGCGCGATCGTAAAAAAGAATAAAGAAAAGGCACACGGATATGATTGATAAACACACAGTCGAGCACAAAGCAGGGAACGAGAGAGCGAGAGACTCCAATCAAACAGGGTTCTTCCTACTGGGGGCAAATATCCATCAAAATTTTCGAATCAGAAATAATCGAATGCCACATTCTCGTTTGTTGCGCATCTGGTGCCGTTCCTCTTATATTTCTTTTGTTTTATACGTTCATCGTATATTTTCCATTTTTTTTTTATTTAAACTTGTGTGACCGTACAGTAATATGTAAAAGTTGTGCCCCTTTTTAATTTCCCATCATTTTGTTATTTTTGTGCGAGGAATGGTGGTGAAGAAGAGATTGTCCAGTAATAATCGTGAATGTATGAATTAATTACAGACTAGAAAATCCGACAGCATGAATAATTTACTTCTTGTTCGTACATAGCCACTGCATCACCGATCGCAAATTACGGAAACTAGTAAATTATTAACTGCCATCTCTGGTGTTTATCTGTATCTATCCATCTACGCACACACGCTAACGAAATCTCATACAAGACTATCATTACGATCAGGCGCGCTTGATGTTGTTATGTTGACTGGTTTTTTGATTTATAGCTCCCTAGTTCATTATATAGTTCGTGTACATTTGCGCATATATGGTGGATATCACTCCACGTGGAACCTTATCGGACAATTAATAAAACAAAGCCGGGTGCTGCGTAATTAAGTTAGCATTAAACCGGTGTATACATTTCTAGAGTTAGTGTTATTAATCTCCTTTCACTTCGTAATTTATGCAAAGAAATTGTAGCTTCTCAAATGTAGAAACGGCTGAAACGACGTCATGATTTATAGTTAGCTTCAGAATAAATAGGTCTTATTCATTACGCGAGACTGCTGATTTAAATTACTGCCATTCTTACATTGAGATAGAAAGAATAATTGAATTATATTATACTATCGTGCTACTGGATTCCGTCTAATAATACCTAGGGATAATTTATCCAAACAATGAGATAATAGCAGGTTAGGTATTCTTTATTTAACTGCGCTAACGCAAACTGAAGGATAAGCACATCGTAAACATTGAATTTGAAATTTAAATTTTTGTTAGTGATAATTTATTAAGTCTAATTAACTTCTCCTGTTGTCTTTAAACTGAGCGAGTGACTAAATATTGTTTTTCTTTTTTCTCTCCCAACAGCATCCTTCATATCATTCTATAACGTTTAAAACGGGAAATAATGAGAGATAAGTTTTTTTCTGTGTGTTTAACGACTATTTAAGTGAAATACGAACACAGGAGTTTATTAAACACTTCCGGGTCAATAAAACTTCCAATTTATAAATCAATTACTTTTTCCCAATATGACAGCTGTCACATATCCGTTATTCCAACACTTGCAAACGTCATATTTTTTCTGAAAATTATTGAACTATACACCACCATCCAGTGGAAGCAGTTAAGATGCCGCCATTGCCTTCTAATTTTTTCAAAGAGACGTTAAAGATATGTTCGAAGTGATCTACAAAAATGGTTGCCTTGTCTTCAGTTGAACGCACGAAACCATGTTGGTTCTGAAATGGACCATATTCCATCTTATACTTGTTATTTTAAAAGCTTTAATTAGTGGTACTCCTCGGGAAGTCGTGTTTGTGGGGCTTTTTCATAGATAACTATTATACAAAGTGTGTTCAGAAAATATCGAGAATTTTTAATTTTTTGAAAAAAAAAATTATTTATTCGTCTACATTAATGTTGTTGGCTTCAAAATAGTCCCCATTAGATATTATGCACTTGTGCATGTGTGTCATCTATGCTAGTAAAGGAGGAAAAGTCAGACGAAGCCATATCTGGCGAATATGGAGGCTGGGGCATCGTTACAGTATTGTTTTTGGCCAAAAATTCGCGAACAAGCAATGAAGTATGTGCATGAAGTGTTCCTCCACAAATCCTCCTTATTGACCGTTTGACCTCGTGGCACAAATTTATGATGCACTATGCCATTAAAATCGAAGCATAATAACAGTGACCATAACTTTCACGTTTGACGTCATTTGTCGAGCATTTTTTGGTCTTGACGAGTCAAGATGCCTCAACTGTGACAATTGAGCCTTAATCTCGATGTCATATCCGTAAACCCATGTTTCGTCAACTGTTATAACAAGTTTCAGTAATTCTGCATCATCGTTGACTTCATTAAGTGACTCCTGAGTACCTTCCATTCGTCGCTGTTTCTGTTCAAACTTCAACAATTTTGGAACAAATTTTGCTGCTATGTTTCATATCCAAAACATTCGAAAAAAAATTATGTCATGAGCCAATCGATATGCCAACATCATCAGCGACTTCTCTGATTGTAATTCGGCGATTGTTCATAACCACTTCTCTCGCTTTTTCACATTTTCATCGGTTGTTGATGTGCTGGAACGTCCGGAGCGTTCGTCAACTTCAACGTCTTCACGACCACCCCCTGGAAAGGGTTATACCACTCGTAAGCTCTTTTTTACTAATAGCAGACTAGGCCTAGAGTATCCAATGTGAGTGGGAATGACGTCAGTCAAGTTGCAAAATCTACTTTCTACTCGATATTAAAAGACGTAATGAGTCATGAGTCATACACGGTAGGTGAAAAAATAAATTTGGATTAATATACATATGTGCCTAATGTGCCCTGATAAATAATTTATTGCAACAATTAAGAGCTTATGACTGAAAACAAACATTTGTTCATGTTCTGAAAATTAAATTGTATATTGAGTTCACAAACAGATTTTTGTTGGTTTAAAATCAATCAACTCTTCAAAATTACTTATCTTTTGATAGACTCACGGGATTCAATATCCTTTCCGAGAATGTCAAATTTAAATCTGCATTAACAGTACAGCGCTCTGAAGATGTGAAATCCGACAAGAACAAGTTAGCTGCAATTTTAAGTGAGGTATCATTGATAGACTATGGTGGTATATAGCCTTTCAACGCACTGTGTTTAGTCTTAAGAATTTTTGATTGATTTTGACAGTTTGGATGAGAGTTGAGATCTGAAGATTGAGACCAGGACCTCCACGACCAATCCATCTATTTGGAAAGGATTGATTTAAATAATTACGCACATTCAAAATGGAATGTGCTAGTGCTCCATCATGTTGTAACCACATTTCTCTTCGAATTTGTAGAGGAACATCGTCCAATAAACAATAAATGGTTTCCCACCACACCAGCCTAAACATTTATTGAGAATTTGTGTTGGTTATTCATGAAGGTGATGGCGTGAGGGTTCCCATCGTCTCGAACGTGGCTATTTTTGCTATTGAAGAAACCATCTCTTGTAAAGGACGCTTCATCTGAGAAAAGAACATAACTAACCAAATCAGGTAAACCTGCTGGACGTTGTAAAAACCAGTTACAAAAATTAATAATCCTCAGGATCGATGGTTTAAACTTTTTGTACCTAAGTGAAACTAAGTGACCCTAGGAACATCATCTAAACGTTTGTCGATCTGTTTTTGGGAGACCCTGTATAGGACGCCTCATGCAAGAGAAGCATTTTAGCCAAGAAAACAGAAACAAACGAAAGAGACGAGGATGAAGAAATTGCATTACCTCTCTGAGCAACTAAAGCACCAAGATCAAATATAAATTGTATTAGCAGTTTCTATTCCCAATTTTCCGGAGAATAAAATCTTTTGGGCTCAACCTTACCAGTTACATTGTGTGGTGGTCTGCTCACCAAATTGCTGAAGTTCTACTAGGAGGTTACACCTAGGAATTCACATTTTTATTTACCATCAAAGATTGAAGGATCCCATTTGTCAACAAGATAAAGCATGTCCTTATAGCTCCCAACCTTTCTTCCAAATAGGAGGAAAACATATTTAAATTGATGCACCAGAGGATAAGAATATTGCAATCACCCCAGAATAAATTCTTTTTCTTCTCATTATCTATTACTGGATCGTGAAAATTAAATGAAACTTTTTTAAATAATGAATTCGTTTTAGGCCGCCTTCGATATTTTCTACATAAAATTACCCCCAATATACCCAACGGTAACTTTCCCTGACATAGAAATTCTACCCGGCACAAAACCGCCTAGTTAATAAAACCACCACGTTCTAGCTTTAATAAAGGACTAATCCGAATTTTTCTATTTCAGGAAATGTCTCCCTGCCACCACAAGTCCAATCAATTTCGATAGAAAAATGTTTCCTATAGATATATATATATATATATATATATATATTGTTGTATGCAATATTGATTCTCCTCAGGGTCGGCTATCCGTATAGACGTCCGTGATGTTTCCCTAAGCCCCAACCCTTGGGGAAACAGACGCATTCTGCATCCCAACACGTCTGTTCAACTTCCCTTCGAGCTAGCGGGTAACGAATTACGAACAACGAAACTAGAAAAGGGGATGGACTCACGTGATACTGTCATTTTTATTAGGTGCGAAAAGTTTGCCAACCCTACGAAACCACTCTTTTTTTGTTTCTATACGTAACTAACACCTTATTTCTTGGGACTTCAACAAAGGAAATAGGAAATTCCTCCTCCTCTAAACGTCATTTTTTTACTTTAATAAACTGCGGATCATTACAATGTAGTCGCTAATTAATAAATACAAATCGTTTGGACGAAACGTCCGTTTCCTTTTTTCTCTCTTGCACAAGATTTATTAGAAGCGATCTTTTTTTATTTTCTCCGCGTGATTTAGACTTGTCGCTGCTCCGTTGGCCAGGACCAAGAGAAACACGATCTTCTACACCGTCTCCGCTTCGCAATTGGACACGGTACCGGAACGTAGCGGCAATTTTACATTATAATACGGAATCATAACAAATGGATCACATCAAAACATAAGAAGCTTACGATATAAACGTCATAATAATGAAAAATATTCCATTAAAAAAGGAAGGGCCCACAGAAACTCAGGGCGAAACGGCGAGATTACAATGAATCTTTGTCAAAGCGGAGTAATCGTGGATTACACGGTACCTACAGGACGAATTTGTTTAGTGAAAGAAAAAATTTAAACAGATTAATCACTGACAAAATTTAAATCCGTGAGTTTTAACTCGGCAGTCTGGTATTAAATGTGTTAAGGGGGAGGGCGACGTGGAGGAATATGTAGGAAAATATATGCGAATAGGAATAACATCCTATCAAGTTTCTTTTGAAACCGAAAATTGCATTATATTAATTTGCAGGACTAATTGTCGACATTAACTTCAAAAGCAAAGAGCCAATTTCATCATGCCACCCCCTTTTTTAATTTTTTAAGCAACACATTATAGACTAAAAGTGGGAAAAGACCATTGATATACACATTGAATAACAAAGGACCCAAATTTGAGCCTTGTAGAACTCCAGAAGTAATTTCAAAGGAGTTGGTTATAAACCTTCTATAATGGTCGCAGAAGGTTCTGTCATGCCATGTTTGTACCATGTCACCTCATACCTTTTTGTACTAATTCATTATCTAAAGGATCTAAAGGATTTAAATCTGAAAATCGCATTAACCAATAAATTGACTTCCATCGCCCAATCCATGTTTCTGGAAATGTTTTATTAAAATACTGAAACCAAACATCGCAATGGTGTACATCACCATATGATTTATGGAAAAAGCTGCAAATATTGGTTCCAACTAAACCTTCGTCAAATCCAGCTAAAGACCAGCAATTAAGTCATCAAGTCCAAAGAGGAAACTATAGTTGTAGAAATCTACAGAGCCATTGTGACTGCATCAGAGAAAGCAATGCCTTCATTCAATAGAAACAAACAGTTAGCGATGAATTGGTAGCATTCTGGTGGACCCATCGGCAACTGTTTGTTTATGCGAAAGCTGAATCTGCTTGTTTCAGATTGTTGTTTATTATTTTGGGCAATTGTTTAATTGCACGAGGATTTTTCTCAAGTAGTCCATTTCAATTGGTTTTCCTCGTTTACTGCTGGGTGAGTTGATCTAGCAATATTTATCACCTTTCCAGTTTGTACAATACCTAATTTATGCAGTGGTCCTTCTGTTCCTTTTCCAGTGGTGATTTGAGATGTCCTAAGCTCTTTATTCTCATGTAGAGAACCATAGAACTCAAGTCTAATTGGTGTTAATAGTTCTGGATCTTTAACACATTTCTAGTTCGGATTTTAGGAGTTGCTCTTGCAGAATTAAACTCAAACTTGACCATAGATTAGTGAATTTGCAGCCATTTGAGCCTATCAGAGTTAGAGAAAATTTTAAACTCATTTTAAAGAGCCTACTCAAACGCACAAAATATCCAAATTCTGAACCAAATTTTAATTCCACAACTGAACTTTATCGGTAATTTCAATTGAGGTCTATTTTAGTGCTTCAGAACTCTGACGAAAGATGACCTTTAATGGTGAAGATAGCTATTTAATTTGCTTCCCGAACTGGACCAAAGATCTCTGCTGCTCGTTGATACGAATTTCTACAATGAGGAAAAATCTTGGTTGGGGGTTGATTTCTAATGAAGCAACAGCTTATTTTGAAGTGTTTCCAATTTCCAGAAATAAGTTTTAGCTAGAGTCGATCACGAAAGTGCACCATAGGTTAGTATAGAGGGTGCAAGATTGCATTTTGATTAATACACACATAATCTGGCAGTATACAAATGGAGGACAGTTTTCTCGATATGCTAGCCGAGCGTCACCAAACGGTATGCCACCAACTCGGTCCAGGAAAGAAAGAAGTCCCTCCCAAAGATATTTTCGTGAGGTACTTGAAGTCCCCACCTGGACAACCAGTGATCAATGGTGCTCATTCTTGCATGAAACCCACTATGAATAATTTCTTGGCTTATAGGGAAGGTACATGTTGTGTGAATGGAGAAATAATAAGTTTTTTTTAATGAAACCTCCACGATCATTCTTGATATGTGACCTCCATGCCAGATATTATGTCCAAAAATACCACCTCCATTGCCTCGTTTACATCCAAGGTAGCAAAAACAGCAAATTAGTCCTCTTTATGAACAAATAACTTTTACGTCAGTCTCCGCAAGATAACTGCCTTGCCGAATTTTGACAACTAGAAAATTTGTGTGAGGAGATATGCAAGGTCTTCGCTACGCTTAGTAATTGCTTCCCAAAATTAGGAAAGCGATAGGATCGATGTCAAAGTTGTCAGGACCTGTAAAACTAATTGAGCTAACAAATCATCCTGTATATTGCAAAGACGTTATTCACCCAAGCTAGTACTAATTATTAATCTCAATTTTTCAGGCGAGTTTATAACATAAATGTAGAAACAGCCATTACACACTCTGTATACGAAAGTAAACCCTTGCTCCTCATTTTGTTTTCTTAGCTTGTACATCCGAAGTTAAAGAGCTTCCAACTTGTCTGACGCCCGAACGAACGCTGGATAACGCGGAACTAAAAGGATCAAGAAAAAGGAGAAAAGGTGGAAAAGTAAGGGAAAAAGGATGGAGACAGCTAGACTCTAAATTGTGTTGGATATTGGCTGTGCGTCAGGACTGTTAATGCCAGTAAGGATTTTATTAATCCAGACTTACACTTAGTACTACTCGTAAGGAGCTTTCTTTCTGGTTTATTTTGTTTTTGCATTACCTCGTTTATTACAAAATTCCACTTAGACAAGGCAACAGAGCGAAAATCACGAATATCTATGGGGGATTTTCTTGGCGATGCCAGACTTAAAAGTAATTTAGAAATTAGTGGAAATAAAAAAATTTTCGCAGGAATTCATTGCAAAGTTATTGTTATCGAAATGTATTGTCTTATTGGAATTTTTAAGGCTACAATATTATTAAATTTTGTTGCATCATCCTCGACACCACTTGAGAGATTAACATTAAAATTTAAACTTAGTCTTCCGAAGTTAAGACCTTGGAAATTCCACCAGTACGGGTTCGAGATCAAAGCAAAGTGATTAAAATTTTTAATTGTCATTCGGGCGACGTCTCCAATCAGTCAAAAACCTTAAAGACAAAAAAATCTAATTTATTCTTTTGCCGTTCTCGTTTCTTAGTCGGTTCCTCTTTACTCCTGCAGCACCGTAGGAACTGAGGGCTAAAGAAGAGCGGCAATATCTCTTATTAAAGCGTCCCCTGCTCTATTTAAAATTCTCGACCGCCTCGGAGGGAGTAGTACCGGAACAGGAAACTTTTCAGCGACATGGCAGCCTCAACCTCTCTTACCAAACGATCGACCCGAGCGCAATGTTTTAATTGTTCCCGATTTTGTGCAAACGTCTTTTCATCTCCTCCGCAGAAATTCTAAATTGCACCATAAAACTTGGATTGAAAATCACTTCGGAAAGTTCAATTACAATCGGCCATAACCAAATCAAAGTGTACAGAACGGTCTCTCTCAACCCTCCTTCTTCTGATTAAGTCAACATTTAAACAGATAATTGCGTTTCTAATGTTTTTCGATGAGCATTCAATATTTATGGGGAACAGAATTGTTTCTGCCTTGCTTTTAACCGAGTTGTTTTAGGTCTTTTGTTGTTGATTTTCGATAATGAAGATTAAATATGCACGTCTGGATCTAAAATGTATTCCGATAGATAGAAGTATTGTAACGATCCTTAATCAATGCGATATTGATTTAGTCGTATTGTTGAAAATTAATTATTTTTGTCAAACTACTAGATTACCTTCAGGGACAACTTGAATCTGAATTTTGGGGAATTTTGACCTATAGGTTGTTATTTCTGTTTCTCGTACTTAATTTGTCGGAAACTAACCCATTTTATAATAAACATTGTTATACAAAGCGACCCTTTGTTTACTCGAATGAGATTATAATAATTTAACAATTTTGTACAAATAATATTTAATCAAGCCATCCGTTTCAGAAAACTTGTTTCAAATTAAATGATCAGTTCCTTTGAATATGGAAAAAGTGCAATTGATTTTTTGCATGCATTCGTCTTTGCAGGGGACTTCTAGTGAAGGAACTGGGATTGTTGGCCTTCAAATCTCTTTTCGTTAGGATAGCCGATGAAGTAGGCTCTTCAGTATTACCTGATAAGGAGCCGATATAGTTAGTTCATCCGGCCGAACCTCTAGAGACATTTTCTGTAAAGGTGCTGATATTTTTGGCCAATATTTTATGTAAATATTACATCAAGATTGGCTTGTGTAATCGCAGAGTATTCCAAACGTGTGAGGTTATCCCATATTTGCAAGCCGAAGGAGTTAAGCAGAGCGAAATTCGTTACAGATTAGAGAGCATTTATGGCCTGAAGGTCTTAAGCCAAAAAGAAGTCAGAGTTTGGTGCAAAAAATTTAAAGATGAACGAACAGATTTGATTGATGATTCGGAGAAGAACAGATGCAGACGAAGGACCTCACACTAGGATGAAAATTGCTTAATAGTTGAAGGTTTAATTAGGAAAGATCGTCTCATTAAAGTTCGTGAAACTGCGGAAATGACTGGAATTCCTAAGAGCTGTGTCCATGAAATCATATGCAATCTAAACTTTCGCAAAGTTTCGTCTAATTGAGCGCCAAAAATGCTCTTCGAGAACCAGACAACCAATCGAATGATATCAACGGAAAACGAAAAAAGGAATTCTTTCGTTGACAGCATCATTATTATCCGAGATGAAAGCTGGGTTTATGAGTTCACCACAGAATCGAAACAACAGTCCATAATGTGGAAACATCGAGATTCCTCAAAATCATGGCCACCGTGTTTTGGGTTAGTAAAGTCCTATTGCTCAGTAAATTCTTTGAACCACCCACAACTATTAATAGCGACAGATGTAGTGAAAGTCTCCAGAAAAAACTGGGGTGATAAGTTTATCTCAATTTATGATTTAATGGCCTTTTACTGATATTTTTTCATGGCTAATTTGACATCTCACAATTATTTTGAAGAAGTTCACTTTTCATTAAGAAAATATTAAATATCTCAGAAATTAGCGATTTTAGATATAGGGAGTGGTTAATAAAAATGGAAGTGCATATAGTGCCCTTTCCTTTCTTAATATAAAATACAGGGTGTTTCATTTAAATAAGATAAGAAAATAATGCATTTGTGTTTTGAATCGCCCTGTACATAGTTTTCGCAATATTGGCAAAATATCACTTTGCTATGAAACTGTAACAATAAGAAAGTCATTCGCGTACAAAAAGAATTTCAAATTGTTTAGTGTGGAATATACAGGACGTTAAACAAGCAATAATTTTCAGACAAAATTGACCGTAACTTTTGAAATACTCGGTATAATTCAATGAAACTTTATATCTGAGGAATAAGGAAGATATGCTTAATCTAATTTTGAAATAATATATAGTATGTCCCATTTAAGAAAATGCATGTTTGGTTCACTGTGGCAACACTCTGTATATACGAAAATAATTTTAAAATAGGTAGCTTAAGACTATCTATGATTTTTGTGTATAACATTTTGTGATATCTTTAACATTAATGGATATATTGAGCTTACTAATGCCTCACCCTATATATGCTACTGAAATTTTGGTTTGTACCTTTAATATCGGACAGCCCTCGTAGACGAGAGCCTGTGACATAGTGCGCCATCTATCAGATTTTCGTCGTAGTTTGACTGGAGGTGGACGCATATAATCAGATTATGCTATGGCTTGTTAGAGGCAAAACTATTATTTCTGTCATCCCAATTAATTATCAAATGCATGTCTGTACTTCCTTTTCTTTAAAATTAGTTATCTGCCCGCTGAAATATAAACATACAGAGTATTTGTTTCACGTTTTGTTAGGTAATTCATTATTCTAGATACGAGTAGAAATACGACAAACATTAAATGCTTCAAGAACACTCTCCGGGAAAAGTTCTGTCCGTGAATATTATTTACGGATATTGTCTGAATAAAATTTTACGTTTTCTGTCTGTTTTTATTATTGTTTATATCCACCATGGGAAAAGGAAAACCGAAACCGAAGATATATCCGCATTAATTTTACCATAGTGTAAGCCAGGTCGATGAAGTTTCCGCATATCCGTATTGTAAATCAAGAAACACAGCATTGCGAATGCTTTATAGTGACTAACAACACCATGAATTTAAAAGAAAAATATTTTATAATTGCATTTGGCGAATCCGTACAGTAATATTTGCCAAGCCCATGTAGTATAGATTATTTATTGGTTCAATCGAGGACCTGAGTCGCAAGGACATTTACAAAACAGAAGTTCGAGTTACTCAGCAGAAACGACAGTTAAAATGAAGAAGAGGAAACGTTTCGGTCGAGGGGAAAAAACGAGAGGATTAATTTATCCTGTGTATCTATAATGAGGCTTACACGCCGTCTGGAATAGAGCGTATTACAAACACGCTTGTATGTTTAAGGATGATGGAAATAACGAGTGAGAACTAATGTAGATAAACGACGATTACATAAATTATAAAGCGTGAGTCTACGGAATGGGTACTTTTTCTTAAATTATAAATAATGAGCCATTCTAATAGCGTCAAATTAAAATAGGTGCCTACACATGTTATATACGCAATAGTATATATATTCTACGGTCACATCCTAACATTCCGATATTTATAATCGCTACAAAAGTGGCTACAATTAGATTATTATATCATTATTTTAAAAGATGTGCCTCTTATGTAGTTATTTTATTATAAAAAGAATGTTGTCAATTATTTAATTCCTTTTGATATTTAGTTAATGTATGTACATGATTTTTCTCCCACTTTATCGTCATTGCTTATCACAAAAAATCTGCTCATACTTTTCGATATCTTTGCCCCAATTCGCTCTGTTCGTATTACTAGAAAACCAACTCAACGCACTTTGTCGTCATAAAAGAACTAGCCTTCCGGAGCATCTTCAGGAATACAAATCTCTTAAAAACTACACCAACCGCACAATTATGAGTGAAAAGGGAACATATCTAGCTATCAAAATGATTATGAATAAACTTATATACATATATTATCAATAGATCTACAATCAATCGTTGATGTTTTAATTAATAATAAACTATATGCAACCAAACATTTATGATAACTCTGAAAATTGTTTCCAAATTTGTACTTATGTGAAAAATTTTTAAAAATTTTTTGCGTCTTTGACAATAGAGCTTTATTCCTGAGAGTATAATTTAAAAAAAATCTATAAAAATTGCATTGATTTTTGTACAGTTTTAGAATTCCTTTTAAACCCAATGAAAAGCATTGGGAAGTAGTACTGGATTACTTAGAAAATCATTCAGGTGTAGCAGTTGGGAAGTTAGATTGTATAAATGGGCGGCAGAACTTGAGAAAGTATTGGAAAAGGCTGGCAGTGCCTATGAGTAGTTGGGGTATGACAATCAGAATGGAGAAAAATGGCAAAAGGTATATAAATGTAACATAGGCTTTACCATAACATGTTATAGCTAATTTACATTTGAATGGATTTTAGACTTGGACAGATTTCAAATATAATTTGAGAAAAAGGTTGCAGAATCTAGAAGAAACATGAATACAACAGGTGGTGGCACGCCAACAAAAACCTTAAATATATTTAAAGAAAGTGTTTAGGTGGTTAGGTGTTGGAAATGATGAAATTGGTGTAGGTATTATTGTACCCGTTGCTTGAATCACAAAATCATTACCAAGTAGCCTATTCATAGGTTAATTGCTGTTTTGTTATAGCTATTTCAAAGGAATGAGGTGGAAGGTAGCTCATCTGCTGCAGCAGCAGCGACTGCAGTTGCAGTTACTTTATCACCACCACCTTCCACGTCATCTTCTTCAACATCAAGGAACAAAGAACACAATTACAGTCACAAAAAGAGAAAGCGTGCTAATGATATTGAAGATGCGTATGAAGAAACTATTGAATTATTTAAACAAGTTAAGAACACATTGATGGGGATGATTGATTGGGAGAAATAGGGATCTGCTTAAGAGAGCTGATCGACTTAAAGAAGAACCAATAGTGGCATATTATCATTATGATCAACATTCAAGTTATGGTATTAAACCATTGTTATTTAGTTATTATCGGAATTTTTATTTTACTTGATGAGAATGTTTTTTTTTAATCTGTGATCTAGATATAAGAGTTTTGGAGATTATTTCTCTTATTTAAGTGGTGACATTTATTTTTGAATAAGCACTTTGTTCAGTTGCAAATACAGGGAACTTGCAACTAAATATTCAAAATACCTATACGTTTTTCGATACCATTTCTAACACCGCGATGGCAGCTGTTGTCCCTTTGTTGTTGCTGATTTCCTGCTGTTCTAAATGGTGTCATCAAATATGGCATCAAAGTGTACCTAGAATCCCCAAGTACCCAGCATCGCTCGTTGTCAGTATATAATGCATTCAGGTGCACATGAACTTGTGAATGACCTCATACAAAGCTATCATGTATTGAACCCCCAAAATTTGCAAATACGCTCCTAATCTTCAATTTATCATCGCATATTGACAATTTATAGAATGGTACCCTTTTCTGTTGATGAAATTGTATTCTTCTGTTTCAATATGGCGACGTGGGTGCCATCAACAGCCCCTATACATCCAAGACATTGCCATTTTTCAAAGAAATTTCGTTTTAATTCACTTCTTTCTTCTATTGCTGTTGGAAACTTTATTTTATCATGAACAACATTTTCGTCAATTGCATCTGTTATAATATGTATATATTTCTGTATAGTACTTTGCCCCATGCCGAAGATGTACTCTTCTCCCACACATCTCTGGAACGAGCCAGTAGCGTAAAAGCGCAGAGAACACAACACCATTTCTTCCTTTTGTTATGTGAGGCTGTAATAGAGCAATTAATTCTCTAACCAGCATTTTGTTCAATCGAAATAAATTTATAAACTGTATGTCAGGTAGACTGAAGGGATTTGCTCTGTCCCTTAAAAATCTCCTCTCTCTCTTAGGAGATTGCTATTTTCTCGGCGCCTTCTCTCATTTTGAAGCTGTTCCCGAATAATAGGTAGCATTTTGGTAAATTAATGTTAAGTGAATAAAACACAACAAACGGACTCACTAACTTCAATCTATTTTCTATCGTTGATGAAGATGATACAACTACAAATGTAACTCGCAAGCTCCGTTGCAGTAGAGTAAAACGAGTCGAGACGAGTCGACCAATCGAGATTCGTGAACGAGATTTTTATATTCTGGATAAAAAATGGCAGATTCGAATCGAGTTGCGAGTATTTTGATTCGGTCCCAGATCTAACCTCTTCCTTCTCTATCTAAGATTCTGGAAAACATCATGAATGAGCACATGAATGAGTACATTCTTATGCATAATATGTTGCCATAGAAACAATCTGGTTTCCGAAAGAGTCATGGCACCACCACCACGTTGTCCTCTATTGTCTGATCGGGACCAAATTACTGCACTTACATTTTTGGACTATTCTAAGACTATTGACACGATCAATCGGCAGGTACTTGACTATAAACTTTCTTACCTTAGCTTGGATTTAAATTAGGTCAGATTAATCAGATTTTGGTTGTTGTGCGTTTGTCTCCAACAGAACGCAGAGTTTCGTTATTGATGCTGCTTCTTTGTCTCCTGGAGTTTTCTCTTCAAGCGTTACGCAGGGTTCTGGTCTCGATTCGCTGCTATTTTCCATATAGATACGCTGCAGACCTGTGTCGGGCAAGGTGCATACATCTTTATGCAGATTATGCCCAAGTCTATATCAGTTTTTCAAATCGTGATCTCCCATTTTATGAGCGCCTCATCAAAGCTGATCTTCAACTAGCACGTGCTATTAAACTCCCAGAAGAGTTCTGCTGTTTTGTTTGGTCTATCTAAAGATGGGCAGAGGAACACGGATAGCATCGCCTTGCTCCGATCTTCTGATTGACTCAGACCTTAGATTTAGATCATTTATTTTACGTCAAATTCAATGGTCATATGGAATCTTGCGCTGCCTATAAAGCTTCTTATCGTGTCCTATAAAAGCTATGCTATGTGATAGTATCATCCTTTTTCTGTTCAATTACTGTCATGTTGTCCATGGCCCGCGTATTGATTAACAATCTTACAGCTTTCAGATGTATTTTGACAGCTGTAATTGAGAAATCTGAAAAATACTCTACTTAGCAGTACTAAAACCGTAAAAAGTTAACTTTATAGAACGCAATACCAGTACATAGCTGAGTAAAAATAAAATCAATAACATCAAAGAGCGATTTCCATTTATCCATAAAGCAGTTTCGTAAACAAGCCCGAAACAAGCGTGTTATCCTTCGAGCGGAGGAAGCAACGGTAGCTAGAAACAAAGAAAAATTGAAAACAAACATCCATATCTCACGAATACCTAATCCTCTAGACAAATAAGATTAACAAATGCAGAAACATGAGGGAAACGCACAAACAACACCGGTGCATTTTTGCGAGAAAATTCCCCCTTGCATTCGATTCCGACAGTGAGACTTTCGTTGGGCGCCAAAGTTTAAATCTCTTTCATTATACGGCGGCGGTCCTTTTGCTAATTGCGCTTCGGACTTTGCGGTCCAATTAGAAACGTGCAACGGCGGACTTAAATAATAATACGAGGATCCTTTTGACCCCGCCGGTGTTTGACCGTGTAACAATTCTTGAAGTTTGAAGTATCAAACGGACCTTTAACGTGGCCATTACCGACTCCGCACCCCGGCACTACGCTAATTAAATATTTTACAACCGAATTCGGACGGGTATTGCGTATGTGCTACCTTGGCTGTTCTCCACGGCTAAATGTCCTCCGGGAAATTTAATGGTTCCGGTGTTGGGAGGGTTTCCTTGGATAGTAGGTGTACGTGTGCGCAATGTTCTAAAACGGATAAGTTAGACGAAGTTTTGCGGTAATAAAGGAATAGTTTCTAAACATTTTAGTAGCCAGATGTTCGTCTGAACGGTTTTAAAATAAACTAAATTCTTCCTCGAACTATCTTACTTCGAAATTAGTGGAATTTCTATGTTAAATGCTCGAGATGCTAGATCATGCATGCATCTCGAAATTTGTACTACAAGAAACAAATTAAAAAAGGATTATAACGAAAATTTATCCTTGCGGTGGCTTCGTTATTAAACATTGCAGATATCACGTGTACATGCATCGTTAAAACATCGCAACGGGCGGTGTAAAAAATTTATAAAACGAACCGTGTATCTAACTCGGTGAGTTTATAATTACTTGTGAAATGATTGGATACAAGTATACGGATCTATTTTTACATGGCAGTCGCTATCGATTAGATGCATTTATTTGCTTGCGTCTCTCATGAAAGGCAAAAAAGACTATCAGCAAATACAAGCTAGATACAAATAAGCTAACGTATACCTTTTGCGTGCAGTCATTGTAGGGCTCCGTCATCTGGTATGAGGTATATTGCTTAGTTACATGCGATTTAGCAGTAAACATGAATTCATCTGAGTTATTGGCGGTGATCCTCTTTCAAGTTTTATTAATTTTTTCAACCTTATTGAATGTACCTATGTAAGAGTGTACATGTGTATTATATTGTGTTATATGTTATATTATATGGTCAGTATAAGGAGATACTTGTATCGTTTTGTTCTCGAAGCTCTTTTTATGCGTGGTAACAATATAGAAGCGTATTTAGTTCATTACATCGCCGCAAAGCGTTACCGGCTTAATGGGTTTTATAATAATAAATTAAATTATGAAAGCTTTAACATATTTACAAAATCTAAATAGTCTAAGTGGTTACAACAATATTTCATAACAGGGTTTAAACGAGGCCGTACAAGCTGCTAACACGAGCATCGCAGTGGTCGACCAAATGAGCCAGAAATGCTAAAAAAAATCCACAAAATGGTATCGGATGGCCGTCGATTGAAAGTGCTCTACATCGCATATTGACTGAAAATTTGTACAGGGTGGTCAGATAAGAATGCAAAGTGCTGTATCTCTCGTCGTAAAGACCTGCGGTAAAAATTTTTAAGACTAAAGTGGTCAAAAGAAGACCCTAGAAAATATTTTCAGATTTCCAAGATGGTCGCCGGCGGGCGTAACCGGCATCTTAAACTTTTAAAGTGATTTTTCACTGAAATCCACCAAAAAATATATGCCTTTTAAAGCTAAGCTTTACTCGAGTAATTTTTGTTTAACACTTTTTGACGTACCTATTAAAATAAAGTGGTGGGGATAATTCAATGTTTTTTTAAATAAACAGCTGTAACTCCTAAACGACTGAACTGATTTTAACAAACTTGGTCTCATTGAAAAAAGCATTTATTGTTCCATCAAACCTATCTTATCTGTGATATGTCTATTTCTTACTGATGCCGCTAGAGCCCGCTTTTTGATATAATAACAGAAAATTGCAAAATTCTCTAAAAAGTTAAATGCAATAATATGACTTTTTTTCATAAAAATGTAGCCAAGTGATACCTAAACATGCTAGAAAACCGTATTTCGATATCTTATTCATAGCCTGAAATATCGGAGAAAGAAGACTTAGTTAAAAAAGACTTAGTTAACATGTAACTGTTTGTTATTTAAAATGTTTTTCCAAATTCAACTGCAAAATAAATTTTTATAAAACTCTTCCCAAAATTGCAACGAAAAAGTTACAATGTTATCAACGCATATAATATCTATTCTTCCAGAGTATGAAAGTAGGCCTGGAGGAAAACAAATGGTATCTAAAATCAACAAATTTCTGGATGCTAGTGATAATTTATGTTGTTTGAACAATCAGGATTTAAAAGTATTGGTTATAGCTTTTTAGATGTGATGGAAATGTTGTTGACGATATATTGCAAATTATCGACAACAACCAGCTAACTGCGTTAGTCTTACTGGATTACTGTAAAGCTTTTGATAGCATTAATCATTTTCTTTTGCTTTCAATTTTGAGATACTGTGGTTTTGATAACGGGTCGATCCAGTTCTTCTCTTCATACTTATCAAATAGAACTCAACAGGTTCTTTATAACGGTTTATTGTCGGATCCACATCCAATTATCTCAAGCGTCCCTCAAGGCAGTATTCTGGGCCCGCTTCTGTACATAGTCTACACATCCAACTTTATAAACTGTTTACGACACTGTCGTTATCATCTTTATGCAGATGACACTCAAGTTTATCACACCTTCTATGCTGCTAATGTGCATGAAGCTGTAAGTCATTTAAATGATGATCTTGAATCTCTTATTAATGAATCCGCTAGACATTGCCTGAAAATTAATACTAAAAAAACCTCAGTTTTAGTATTTGGCCGTGCTAAGACGAGGGCTGAAGTAATAAGCGATATCAAAATTACTATTAACAATGAGGTTGTCCCTATTTCAGATAGCGTACGAGATCTGGGACTTATTCTAGACACTAACATTCGTTTCAAAAATCATATATCTAATTTAATTAGGTTGGGGTATTCCAGTTTGAAAATGTTATGCGGTAGCAAGGATTGTTTGGATATTGCGTTGAGAAGAGCCTTGTGTGAATCTTTGATTCTGTCCCGTTTTAATTTCTGTGTCAGTGTTTACTATTCGTGTCTCGATAGTACTGATAGAGCCAGAATCCAGCGTTTACAAAACTCCTGCCTGCGTTTCATTTACGGTATCCGTAAATTCGACAGGATATCTCACACACTGGGATGGGCGTGTTGGATTAATATGTCAAGGAGGGCTGAATTTCATTCCACCATTTTTTATTATAAGGTGGTTTTCTATAGTAAGCCCAGTTACTTGCATCGTAAGATTCTGTTCAGAAAGGACGTGCACAATGTGAATGTGAGAAATAAAGGCCTACTAACTCCTCCAGTTCACCACCTAGAAATTTTCAAGAGATCTTTTTCATACAACGTGGCTAAATCGCTAAATTCGATTTCACCTGGGTTGCGTTCTTTGCATCCCTCTGCGTTTGCGCGTCAGCTACGCAAGCAATACTTCTCATCTTACTGAGTGCCGTGTTGTTTGTTTTTTTTTCTTTTTCTTTACTATCCCAATTAGTACTTAGTTAGTTCTGCAATTGCTTTCTTGTATTTGTGTTTAGATTTATGCGTGTGCTTATTTTGGCCAGGTTCAGAAGGAAGACCAGCTGCCTGCTGCAAGCAGCTGATTCTGAACCTTTTGGTACATCTATAATTTGGTACTATAGTATAAACTATTGTATTGTTTGAATTTTCCAATAAACTGCTATTATTATTATTATTATTATATAATTTTAAAAAGAAGCTATTACGCCGGTATTTATTGTTATTTATTTGTGCTTTTTCAGATTTAATTGAATAATTTATAATTTTTAAATAATAAAAGTATTCTTAGTTCAAAAAATTTAAAAAAATGTGTAGGGGCATAATAAGACAAAATGACTGATTTTGAAATAAAACTTAATGCCTCCTTAAATGCTCGAAATGGTCTTCCATCACACTCAATGCATTGTTGGAGCCGCTCATGCGTAGACATTACAGCAGCTTCAATTTATGTTTTTGACAGGCTACGAATGGCCTCTTGTATTCGTATTTTCATGTCGTCTCTCGTTGTTAGCGGAATTTGGTAAACAATATCTTTCAACCGACCCCAGAGATAGAAGTCCAAACAGGTGAGGTCTGGGGATCGGGGAGGCCAAGGAAATAGACACCCTCGCCCAATCCACCTCCGGCGATATTTTAGATCTTCTTCTTGAGAAATGTGCTGGACAACCATCTAGTTGCAAAAACATATTTTGCCGTAATTGCAAGGCCACATCTTCCAATAAAATAGGCAATTGGTTTACCAGAAAATCAAGAAAGATGGCACCGTTTAGTGGTTGATCAAATAAATAGGGACGTACAATAGTTCCGCCCGGGATGCCACACCACACATTGAGACTCCAATGGCTTTGATATTGGACCTCGCGTAACTAGTGAGGATTGTTGTCAGACCAATAATGCATATTATGCAAATTAACGTTTCCATCACATCTAAAAAGCATTTCAATACTTTTAAACCTTACTTGTGTGTGCAAACAACATAAATTACACTGCCTGTATAAGTACAATTTGTTGATTTTAGACATTTGTTTTTCCTCCATGGCCTACTCTTCATACTCTGCGTATCTTGCACTTGCATATTATATGCATTGATAACTATGCCCCTACACGTTTTTCTTACAATTTTTTGAGCTAGGAATAGTTTTATTATTTAAAATTTATAAATTATGCAATTGAATCTTGAAAAAACACAAATAAATAAGAATAAATACCGGTGTAATAGCGTCTCTTTAAAATTATATAACTAAATCTTCTTTCTCCGATATTTCAGGCTATGAATAAGATATCGAAATACGGTTTTCACTAGCCTGTTTAGGTATCACTTCGCTACATTTTTATAAAAAAAGTCATATTATTGCATTTAACTTTTTAGAGAATTTTGCAATTTTCTGTTATTATATCAAAAAGCGGGCTCTAGCCGCATCACTAAGAAATGGACATATCACAGATAAGATAGGTTTGATGTAACAATAAATGCTTGTTTCAATGAGACCAAGTTTGTTAAAATCAGTTCAGTCGTTTACGAGTTACAGCTGTTTATTTAAAAAAACATTGAATTATCCCCCACCACTTTATTTTAATAGGTACGTCAAAAAGTGTTAAACAAAAATTACTCGAGTAAAGCTTAGCTTTAAAAAGCATATATTTTTTGGTAACATTCACCGGGTGAATTTCAGTGAAAAATCACTTTAAAAGTTTAAGATGCCGGTTATGCCCCCTGGCGACCATCTTGGAAATCTGAAAATATTTTCCACGTCTTCTTTTGACCACCCTAGTCTTATAAATTTTTACTACAAGTCTCTACGACGAATAGTTTCAAAGATACAGCACTTTGCATTCTTATCTGTCTGTACATGCAAAAGCCACGTGCAATTACTCACAATGGCTTGACGGCTATTTTAAGGAGCACGACGTTTCTCACTATATGAACTAACGGATACTTCTGGGATTACCCTCATATATAAAATGCTTTGTTCTTTTAGGTTGGGCGATGATGTGACAGCTCCGGAATCAACCTAATGGCGTGAAGTCCACCTTATAACGGAGAAGCTCCCCAGAAGGGTAGCAGGCTTCCCCTGAGGGCGTAGGAGTTCACCTAATGGCGCAGGGATCCATCTAAGAACGCAGGAGCTCACATTGAAAAACGTCGTGCTACTCCGGAGGGCGTAAGAGTGCATCTAATGGTGTGGGTCTCCATCTAAGAACGCAGGGGCCCCCACTGAAGGACATCGGGTTTCCCAAGAAATCCGCGTGCTCCACTTAATTGTGTGGAGTCCACCTAAGAATGCAGAGATCCCCCTGAAGAACCCAGAGATTGCCCTGAAATTAGAAGCAATAATAACCCTTTTCAATATTCAAGGATTCCAAATTTGATTGTCCCGGAAGGAAGTTGGCTCGCCAATTGGAGCGTGCCCTGTTCAAATAGGCTAAGTGCCAAAAGTCCCAAATTGAGATATTATCAAAACACGGTTATTATTGCACGTTGTGTTGATTGTAGTTGATAAATAACAATTTTTGGATTAAGCTAAGCATTGAACTAGGTATATAGATGTGTTGTATCAAGTTAATATTGAAATACTTAAATCTGAAAAAGAAATATTCAAATATATATCTTTTAAACTTAGAAACAATCAAAGTACCATATTAAAAAGATGAGTCTCTGTATCCAGAAATAACGTTATAATAACGTATAGAAAGTTAAAACAATAATAGGCAATTTAGTAATATTTTTATTAAACAAAGTTTACAAAAAAAATAACAGAAGTAAGCATTACAATGCAATAGCTTTCTATAGTATTCTTTGTGTTCTTCCTTTTCAAGAAAGTTAATCATTGATGCTAACGATTTTTCAAAACATTAACATCCTTCCACGGCTCACACTCACTAAAAGATTCTTTAACTCTAACAGTGCAAGGGTTTTCTCGCTCTACACGAAGCATAACTATTTTGTTAATATTAAAATTTTTGATATCAATCAAAGCTTCTGCTGCCTCCTTAAGATTCCAAAATCCATGCTTTTCCATGTCGACAATTTCGAAAGGCGGATTCTAAACTCCTGATTTAATAACATTGTGTAGATCTTCAGGAATCATAGCTTTCATTACCCTATTTCTCTTTTCTATATGCCCAAAATCGCGATCGCAAGACATAAAAAGCTGTGACCATTTATGAGGAATTTGTGTTCATCAAATATCCTACGAGCCAGCAAATATATTTATAGAAAAAGCCTTATTTTGTTGTTATTTTAACCAGCGCAGTGGTCTGTCCAAAGAATTACGTGTTTGTCTTTGATGACACTAGTGTTCAGGAACGGCAAGATACAAGAAGCAACTTCGTTTGCCCCTATGCCTGCTTCATTCCATAGATTCATATACCCAGTTTTTGTCTTGTTGTAGTGGCTTAAGTAAAACATATCACTGTGTGTTAGTGTAGGTACAGAAAGGACTTGCTGTAAGTCCATACTCAAGCAACACATACGACTTCCAGGCAAACAGAAAATTGCTCGAAAACAATTGCTCGAAAAATTGTTCCTCGAATGGACTGTTCCTCGAAAGTATAGTTACTCGAATAATAATATCTCGAAAAGAAAATTGCTCGAAATAATAAAATAAGTTATTTAAAGAAAATTTATTAAATTTATACAAATACAAAATAATTAAATGTATTCTTATTTGATGCGCCCTTAACGAGTACGATTAAATATCGATTATCTTGAAATAATCTTCTCATTGGTTTTCTGGCTAATAATGGTGTATTACTTGGACTGTATGTCCACCTAACGGTGAGTAGCAGTATAGTAAGAAAGTGACTCAACTCGCCATTACAGTGGTATTATTCACATTATTAAGTAAAGTATAGTGTTGTTTAATTGTGCGTGTATTATTCCACACCCGAATAACCCCAGAGTCATTAGAATACATAGAAATGCAGATTGTCAACAATCCGTAAGTAGTACAATTAAATATGTATCTATCTATATCTTCACATTACCTTTCTTGGTATTTTATGATAAGATGTCCTTATAAATAACAAATTTCTTCACAAAATTTTTAGTTGAATGTAGGCATCTGTACGGTAACGGTAACAAAATGAAATTTATTAAAAGTGAAAAAGGCAAAAACAAATTATTAATCGAGAGCTATTTGTTTATTAAAGACAAAGTTTTTGAAAATAAAGTTTATTGAAAATGTGAAGTTTCTAAAAAATTAAAGTGCTCCGCTCGGGTGATAACAATCGACGACAATGCAACAAAAATAAATAATGTGCACAATCAAATAGGTGACCCTGCAAGTATAGGTGTTGCTAGAGTATCTAATACCATCAAACAAAATGCAAAATCTACTAAAGACACGCCACAGTTTATCATATCTACTGCATCAGAAATTGTTGGTCAAGCAGTAGCAGCAAGATTGCCTGCAGTAAGTTCCATCAAAAAAACTATCAGAAACATTCGAGCAAGTAAAAATTTGGGCCCCGCACTTCCAAACCGCCGGCAAGACATTCAATTTCCACCTGAGTTTACGATCACTGCAAATGGAGAAGATTTGTTATTATATGATAAAGGGCAAGTGGAAGATCGGATCATTATTTTTCTACTAGAAGGAATTTACGTCTGTTGGAATCATCCGCACATCGGTATACCGATGGAACTTTCAAAACTACTCCACTTCTTTTTGGGCAATTATATGCCGTACATTGTTTACAAGGTAATAATGCTGTGCCGCTAATTTACGCGCTTCTATCAAACAAAACCGAGGAAACTTATTCTGAACTTTTTCGCAAAATTAAAGAATTTATACCTGATGCAAATCCAGAAACAATAATGACCGATTTTGAAAGTGCGGTAATTAATGTCGTACATAATGTATATCCTGAAACAAGACACAGGGGGTGTTTTTTCCATTTATGTCAGGCAATTTTCCGTCACATTCACCGACACCTCGTTTTCCTTTAAGTATGTGGAATTGTTGCCAAGGTACTCTTCAAGGTGAAGTAACAACTAATAACAGAAGGTTGGCACAGACGTTTCCAAGAGTTACTTTCGGTGAATCACCCTAGCATTTGGAAATTTATAACGACAATAAAGCCTTAACGAGTTGAAAATAGAACAATGTGAACAATACATTTAATTATTTTGTATTTGTATAAATTTAATAAATTTTCTTTAAATAACTTATTTTATTATTTCGAGCAATTTTATTTTCGAGATATTGTTATTCCAGAAAATAGACTTTCGAGGAACTGCCCATTCGAGGAACAATTTTTCGAGCAATTGATTTCGAGCAATTTACACCAATTCTACCCGAATCCTTATCTTTTTTCATCTTAAAAGCACTTTCAGCTTTGCGGATGATGCAACTGTTCTGCTGTTTTGCTAGTACTGCTTGCAACTCAGCTTTAACCTCACAAGTGAGTCTATCACACACTCGGCAAATGTCGCTTCTGGTGTGTTGAAATTTCAAATTTGGAAAGTATTCTCTACGACAAACTCGGCTCTAAAACTTATATGAAATAGAGTTTCCGGATATTTTCATCAAATTCTTTAAATACTCGATCGACACTAAGATCTGGGATTAAATAATTGTCGGAAGTATGTGACGTTGAATACTGACTTTCTTGGATAGGAATAGATCTACTATATGGATTGATGAAATATTCTTGTCTTCTGTAGTAAACTCAGTCAACTTATGACAGGTTCGTTTATCAAGTAACGTCAAAGTTTCTCTTTTTTTCTAATTTTTCTTATTATTGGATAAATTTAGTATTGAGTAATGAGCAAAAAATGTCCATAGAGTTTTTGTTGCACAAACCCGAACCATCCGACCAATTCCATTGAAACTGTGTAGGTCAGATATATAGAAACGATGACACTACAATACATACACATATTATAAGTTAAATAGAATAAAATCCACTAAAAAATTGCAAATCACTAATCAAATTAATTGAGGTAGTTGCCTTGAAAAGGCGCTTTCATCAAAATGTTTCCAAATATCTCTAACCTCTTTCTTAAGGAATACTTTAAAAGGACAAATTATTTACAGGACAATAAAGAATGTTATTTTTAGTAAAAAATATTCATGTTAGTTCTTTGATAATCCTTCCCTGATATTCTTAACTTGCTTTATTACGTCCCTGTCTTCCATGCAATATTTTGTTTTTATACCATTGGTTACCACTTGCCACCAAGTGCAAACAAGTAGCACTATTGTCGCATAAATTTTGTATGTCAATGGTTGTTAAACATGTGAAATCTGGTTAGAACAGCTGATTGGCACTTGGCTTGTGAATACGACTGCACATTTCATTCGACATTTGACTTGTGTCGCATGCGACATTCATCATTCGCGATTCGAGAATCGGATTCTGGGGTTTGAAATTTCAAATTTGGAAAGTATTTTGAAAACTCGAAGCCTTAAAACATTTTGAAATTAGTTTTGGATGATTTTCAGCAAAAGCTTATAAATGATGGATATTAAGATTTTTAACTACCATTAAGATAATAACCAACATGAAATAATATGATTACAGAGAAAGACAATATTGTTGCTTCACTTGCATTCTTGTCTTTTATAATGATGCTCGATTCAAATTATGATAAGTTCGTTTATCAGTACAATTTATTTCTCCGCTTTTTTTTAAATTATTATTGTTTGAAGTTTCACTTTCGAAACATCTAAAATGTCCGGGATGAATGTAGTTGAACAAACCATGATCCATCCGATTAGTTCCATCTGGAAGATTTCAGGTAAATTATTCCCGACGATTTTTTTCTGTGGGTCATTATAAGTTCCATGGCATCGTCCACTTTCTTGCAATACACTAATCAAATTCGTTAGCTAGTTGCCTTGAATAGGGGCGCTTTCATCATAGAACTTTTTAAATATCTCTAACCTTCTTTCTTAAGGAATACTTTCACAGGAGAAATAGCATTTACAGGACAACTAAAAAATTATTATTTAGTAAAGAATTTTTGTTAGTTCTCCATAATCCATGTTGATATTTTAGCTTCTTTGTACGTCCCTGTCTTCCATGGGTCTTTTGTTTGTTAACCATTGGTTATCACTTGTTAAGGCACAAAGTACCGCGAAAACACGTTTGTCATTTTGATTAAACATGTGAAATTATGGTTAGAACAGCTGATTGCACTTGCTTGTGTCTACAAACTGATTGTCTTGAGAAGATTGATTCCGAGATTTTAAAAAGAGAAACGATTTTTCTAAATGCGAAAGTCTTAGATTTGATTAGTTTTGGATGATATTGTTATAAAAGCATTTTTTAACTACCATTAAGATAATAACCAACATGAAATAATATGATTACAGAGAAGCTTCTTCCTTCCTTGCTCTTTGGTCCTTTTATAATGATGCTCGATTCAAATTATCGTAATGAATTTTCAGACAATTTATTTAAAAGAGTATATTTTAAATAAGGTACGACGACTTATTTGATATAGTGGGGGAGGAAATTATTGATTAAGCCGGGATACACTGGAGAAGAGAACTGATGGATCCATAGGAAAATTATCCCCCGTCTGCAAGATTTCATAAATTATTACGATTTTTTTCGTGTCAGGAATTTCATCTAGAAACCAATGTAAACTATCGAAATTTTAAAATAAACAAATTTCGCGGATTAATACGTGAAGACCAAAGCTCTTTTACAGGATTAAGAAAGGGCAAAAAAAATAACAACCACCACACCATATCCATGTTTATAATTTAAGTTCTAGACCTAATTTGCAATATTAAGTTGTTCCCATTCGAATGTTTCGTTCAAATGTACCGCGAATATCGTCACTTTCTTTGTATTTTGATTTCTCATGGGAAATTATGGTGTTGAAGCGTGCTCTTGCCTGCTCTGTAAAGGAGGGTGTCTCTGTCTGCTTCTCACCCGAACGACGTTTTCTTAGTCAGCGGAAAAGTTTCTTCTCCATAGCGAATACTCTTAGATTTAATATAATAGAGCTCCCGTATAACTTTTTCTGTTTTTCAACTCCTTAACTTCGGCAGAATAAATATCGGAAAATTTGTACCCGAATAGCCTGTTGTTAAGTTAGAAACTTTTGTATATTACATTTAATATTTTATGAAATAAAATTTTCCGCATTCTTATCGTTCGAAGTAGGAGTATATTTCTTTTGAAAAGTCGACGACTTATTTGATATAGTAAATGCTTCCTGTATTATTGATTAAGCTGATACACTGGAGGAGGAACTTGATGTTCTCTTAAAACGATTTTCAAGATGTTTACCATAATAAAAATATACATATATTGTTATGTCACGAATGATAATGGAGCACAATTCACAAAAAATGAAAACTATCGAAATGTTTGAAAATAAACAAATTATAATGTGAATTGGTTCAATATTTTACAAATAAATTGAAGTTAGACCCAGCACCCTTATCTTTCAAAAAATTCTAATCCTTCTTCTGTTGTCCCGTTAAAAAAGTTCCAATCTGGGGTTTTCTCTCAAAATATGTCTCTTATTCAGAATTCTTTATTTCTCCTAAACACTTTTTCTTCTGACGGTTTCCTCAGGGTTCACTTCTTAGCCAAAAACCTCTTCATCCTCTGTACTAGCAAAATACCTACCAAGTACAAATCTATATACACAATGTCAAGGAAAGTCGGACTGGCCTGCAAGAGGCTGGAAAGGTTTGTCGACCAACTTGGCGGCCTCAGTTAACGCTGGAAAGTTCAGTAATCCACTACCCTTGCAAATCACCGTCGAAGGACAGACATTCTTGAAATCGCCAGTTGCAGTACTCGACCTGAAGTTGACATTTCTTCAGCATTTCACCATGATAACGTCCAGATTTCGGAGGACGTAATAGGTGACCTGATTCAGCATCGCCAAATAGCAAATAAAGACTCTCAATATTCTACAACAGGGTGTCACGCAACCTTGAAGTACCTTGCAGATGGTTAGCCTTCGTGGGAAGGTGAACTCAGATAGACCATTAGTCAAGAACGTGATTGGTAATCACATTCTTGAAGTGGACGCTTGACAGCTGCCAGGAATAGGCTCCAAAATGACGATAAACATAGCTTTTTAGACAGTGAGTCATGTTTTGAGAGAGTAGCTACTCGATTGAGTTAGGAAACCGTAGTGACTCATAATTCCAGACTGAGTGCAAAACGAAGACCTCGTGCCATAAAAAAAAATAGTATAATTTTAGTCGTAGAGATTGTCGAAAACGAAGTTTTTAAATATAAATCCAATCAGAGCTAATTTGGCCATTATAAGGTGGAGCACCGTCTTGTTTTATTACATATAAACGAACATCATAAACATACGCCAACCCAAAGAACTAAACAACGATCTCTCACTTATCGACGGCTTTTTTAATACCTTGTTGTCGTTGAAATCAGAATTAAAACAAACTATTTAAAGAAGTAATAAACGAAATAGGTTTCGATTCATAAAAATGAACGTAAAGGGGATCCAATATATCCGAATTCCGAAACATAGGAATCAATCATGAATATTTCTATAGTTGTCTCAAAAAGTTACCTAAACAAAGTGTTTTTTCAGGCCTTGAACCTATTTGAGATTTTTTATTGAATTATTATTCCAGGTCAAAAGTCGATCTAATTTGGTCAAATTTAAAGCTTTTAATCCGCGTTAAGAAAAGTTAAGAACAACTATAAAAACAAGTCGACAAGTCGAAGGCTTGGTTTATCAAATGCATAACTTTTCAAACGAGAACAAGTGATCAAAATAAAATTCTAAAATATGAAATACGTATAATATAATTCAAACTTGCATTCATCTGCGAATTGTATTCTTGTACTATCTTCTTTCTTTGATGTAGTCTACTTAAGTGCGAAATCTTATTGTCGACTGAAGTTAATTATACAGGCTGTTACAAATTCGCGGGTCACCATTGGGATCTCGAATACGGTAAGAAATAAAGTCGGTTACATTGCGGCAAAGTTGCGTTTTTTGCTGCTGAAGAATAATCCGTTTAAAAAAAAATTTCTATGATTTGTAATTTTTGAAATATTTCCGAAAAACCGAAAAACACACTTTTCTTTTTTCTTCTCTTCGGAAGTTATTATTGCAGGGAACAAAACAATATTAATACATTCTAGAGGCACTTTTTTGAGCTCTTTACGAAGGTGTTATTAGATTTTACTTAAAGCGTTTCGTCTCGCTTTGACCACCGTCAATTTTTTCTGATATTTTTTTATAACCGCCATATTAGAGAAAATTAAATGGCTATAAATGCAGAAAATATTAAAAATAACAGTGCTAAGTAAAATAAAGTGTGCGGTGACGACAAAAACAAAATCTAATAACACCTTCGTAAAGAGTTCAAAAAAGTGCGTGCAGAATGTATTAAACTTGTTTTGATCCCTTGAATAATAATTTCAAAACAAAAGAAAAAAAGAAAAGTGTGGTTTTTCGGAAATATTTCAAAAAGTACAAATCATACAATTTTTTTTTCAACGGATTATTCTTTAGCAGCAAAAAACGCAACTTTGCCCCAATTTAACCGACTTCGTATCTCTTATCGTTTTCGAGATCCCAATGGTGATCCTCGAATTTGTTACAGCCTATATACATACATACAGGATGTCCATGAATATGTGGGCAATATCTCGGATACATAAAGTTTATGTAAAAATAACACTGTATGTCTATATATTATCTTTTTTGCTAGGGTACACCATTGCTGAGCTATTCAATTTAAACATAGAGTTGGCTAGGTGGTGTTTTAAATGCAATTATGTATTTATTGCCTTATTATTAATTTTTATAAATAATTTCATAAATTATTAATTATCCAGAGAAATCCATTTAAGAGTACATTTTTCTCACTTAATGTCCAAGGAATAGTAAAACACTTGGAGAGCAAAACACCTACACACCTTAAAATTGGATGAAAGAAAAGGCAATACATAATTGCATTTAAAAAAACAGCCAACTCTATGTTTAGAGTTGAATATCTCAGCAGTGGTGCACCCTAACAAAAAAAGATATATAGACATACAGTGTTATTTTTACATAAACTTTATGTATCCGAGATATTGCCCACAAATTCATGGACACCCTGTATATAATATATATATATTATATATACATAATATATATACATATACAGCGTGTTTATTTTGAAACATCCCACGGTAAATTCCTGGAAATTTAGAAAATTATAAAAAATTCCGTTAAACACATAAGAAGTATTAGCGAGGGGGACAACTTTTGATGCAAAAATTAGTTCACCTAGTTGAACACCCTACCGCCTGGAGCAACCCTGTTAAAAATCTGTAATGGAAAGGGATATCGAGTAATACTTCATTGTAATAGTCCTTTGAAACACTACATTTTGGCGTTTGGTTTTTTAAAATTGATCGATTCGTTTTCGAAATTTTTAAGAAAATCTTTTGAACAAACTAAAAGATTTTCGATTAATTTCAAAAAACTAAACGCCAAAATATAGTATTTCAAAAGACTATTAAAATGAAGTATTACTCGATACCCCTTTCCATTTAAGATTTTTAAGGGGGTAGCATATTCAAGTAGGTGAGCCAATTTTTGTATCAAAAGTTGTCCTCGTCGATAATACTTCTTACGTGTTTCAGGAAATTTTTCATAATTTTCTAGATTTCCAGATATTTGCGATGGGAAGTTTTCAAATGAACACGCTGTATATATGTTTATATTTCGTTATTACTTTTTATGTTAGGTGATTGCTGATCATTGCTTTATACTGTATTCATATGCTTAAATTTTTGTTATTGTATAACGTTAGTGTCGACGCTTTTAGCAGGATTTCATTTATTTAAAGATTACTTCTCTGAACGGGATTATGATGTTATAGTTGTTACCGAGACGTGGCTAAATGATGCAGTTGATGATAGTCTAATTTCGCTGAATAATTATACTTTAATTAGAAGGGACAGAGACTGCGGTAGGAGAGCTGGAGGAGTAGCGATCTATTTAAGAGCGCGACACACGACAATTTTCATGAGCTTTGCAGACGCTTACTGCTCAACGGATTTTTCAGAAAATATTAGCCATAATTAATTATACTTTTCTGCAATCTCTTACATAAATATCAATATATGTTTCCAGTTAAGAGTTTTATGAGAACTAAAATTAGAAATATATGAAATAACGAGCTGAAAATGTGTAGCTTTAACATGAAATCCCCCTTTAATAACTTATCAAAAATGTTCTTAACCAGGAACCTAGGATAGCCTTTCGTCTCTTCAGATTTTTTTTTAATTTTTAAATTCAATTCATAAATAAAGAAGATATAATACTAGGCGTAAATCATTACAATTAAAATTTTTCGCCTCGGAGGATGTTGCGATGAGAGAATCGCCCAACAAAACAGTGCCTATCTTCCGCTGAGTGTGTGTAGTGCGGGTAGTTCAGTGGCAATTCTACATTTTATGTTATGGATTACCGCAAAGGCATCGTTTACAACATATATATGGAAATTTTAGTTATATAAACATGCATCTAGTGTTTTGAAGGTATTATCAAGAAGATACAATATCTATATCCTCTTTTGGAAGATTTTTTGGCAAAATACATTATATTTACAATATTAATATCCTTGGGAAAAGCGAGATACAAGAAATTCTCGTGAAAAATCCACAACCAGGACTGGATCCGTATAACCAGGGGGCATTTTATCGAGGGATCCTTTAGGAAGATTTAGTGTGCGCATCTTAGATTATAAGCGATCTACAATAAAAAAATAGGTATTTATAAGTAGCTATCGTAGGGAAACAGGTTAGTGAATAAGACAATTTTGTAAAAAATAGTAGAATACAGCAAATTTATTTACCGTATCAATTTTCTTTCATTTAAAAGAGTTTAACTATTTCATTGAGAGTAATCGCATGAAAGTAGAGTTGTTATTTGTATTCATAAGCATATATATATTTGAATTGAACCTACGTAACACTACAGTACATAAGCAAAAAAATAACTAAACTAGCTGGCCCAGCACACGTTGTTTTGCTCTTCCCAGTAGGTGGCGCGATGAATTTGGTTTGGTTAAGGTCCCTGTATAAGAGAGTCTGGACAGAAGAGGTCGTTAGTGACATTCCCAAGCCAACAGACCACCGAGTGCTCAACGCGATTTACGCCGATGACACCGCTGTGGTGGCCACATCGAGGAACCCCGAAATCGCCGTCCAGCTTGCTCAGGCACAGTTGCAACGGATAGAAGGGTTCTTCGAAACGTGTGGCCTCTCTATTAACCCGAGGAAGACGCAAGCGATTGCGTTTACTCGGGGGAGACGTACCCCGCCCAGGAAAATCACCGTATCCAGGACGGAGATTGACTGGAGTGGGAAGATCGAGTACTTGGGAGTGCTCCTGGACAGGAAACTGACCTTCTCGGAGCATCTAGGTAGAGCCAGGAACAGAGCCGTCGGACGGATGTGCCAGCTGTTCCCTCTCCTAGGTAACCACAAACTCTCTCCAAAAATGGGCGCGATGCTGTATAAAACACACATCCGCCCAATCCTTACCTATGCCAGCCCAGCTTGGGCGACGGCAGCTCCTACCTATTTTACCAACCTGGCGCGAGTACAAAATCGTGTAATGCGAATTGTATTCCGCCTTCCTAGACGCACCTCGCTGGTAGTTCTCCGACGACTCACAGAAGCGCACGTCCCAGACCTGTCAGACTTCCTGAGAAAACTCAACCGAGATTTCTTCAGAAAGACCCTGGCTAGCAGCAACCCATCGATGAGTAACGCTAAGGCGCAAAAGTTCATGGGGAGAACTAAACACCGGACCACCACGGAAACACTCCGGCTAGCGTGAACCGGTGTAATTATACATACCCGAATACTAACACCTTTTTCTGTGTGATTACAGGTACCAGGACAGCGTAGGAGCCCATTAGAAGACTCCGAGGAACATCAAGAAGTACACCAGGACCGCCAGCAGGACATCCAACCGGAAGTGGAGCTGGAAGAGGAGTGCCCCTCAGCAGAGGGGAGCGGAAGACCATACGCGGAGGTCGTTAGTGCGATTGGAGGATAGACGACGGTCGCTAAAACTTATCAAGGGTGTAGAAGCGCGGAAAATTAGTGTCTTTGAATAAAGAAAAATGAACTACTTGATGTCTAACATGTAATGAAAATTCAAAATTAATGTCCATACCCTGAATTTAGAAAATGAAATCCTAGATTTAAAAATCAGAATTTACATTTTCAAAAGTAACTTCGAAAACTGTAGACTGAAGAGCGAGATCAAAATAAAATGAAAAAATGACATGTGGTCACCACACTTTCTTATACCAATGAGCGTTTCAAACTATACAATTTTACGAATTTTTTTATACAAAAATTATTCAAAAGCCTATTCTAAGTATTTCCATTCTCTTAATAAATCGCTATAGATTGATACTTTCAAGATAGAAAAAAGTGTTCCTTCCTAAGAGTAAAAATGTTTCATTGGCAGTATTATTATTGGTTATTGTTGTTATCGATATTATTATTTATTTTTTGTATTATTATCTAATTATTTTCATATACCTATGTAGGTACATATGTGTGTAAAAAATAAAGTAACTAAACATTCATTTATTTACTATCTTTATTTTAATTTTCATTTTTAGGAAAAATATATTTAGCTAAGTTAGGATTACAGGATACATATTGTATACGTACCACATTTACTAATAATTGACTGAAATCAGTGTGCTAATATTTGGTCGACTGGAAGACGCTAGACGACTGTTGATCAGGTTAAAAATTGCCTTCGGTATTCAATCAACGTACTCTCTTTGTTGCATTATATTTCGTATATACTTTGCACTCACCGATGTGTTGTATTTTTGCACATCTAGACTGCAACGTTTACCATATCACACACCACGGGCATTTCGTTCAAATTTGAAATTTCGTTCAAGATCTTAGTTATTCTTTGATTCATATGGATACTGAAAATTTTGAATATTTTGATTAAATTTTTGTAACTTTGTATCTAAAGGGATGATAATCAAACATTTGCTTGTTCAATATGAAGAATGAGAAAGTTTTTAGCGTTATTGCCTGGAAAAACGATTTTTTTATTGTTCTTATTAACAAGAAATCTGATTAAATATGGTTAGCTACCCAAAAGAAAATTCCATTTGCATGGTAATTACAAGAAAAATATATACAAATTAGTAGTGTTTAGTAAATTATTTTGTGAGGTTTATCATTATAAAGTAAAACAGTAAAAGTTTTATAAGTTTTGTTATCCTTACTTGTTGTTTTATTTTATTAATTGTTGCTGGAGTAATAATAATTCATTGTAATAATTAGGTAAAAATTTATTTTTAAGATTTTTCAAGTGTACACAAATACAAATGTCAAAAATTCCAGGTTGCGAAAGTCGATATTATTTCAATATTTTACCTGATTGGGTTATCAAAATAGACAATTTTTTACCCTCCTTCTAATGTTAAACTCTATTCAAAGTTGTAAGTTATGCAGATTTAGGCTCCAATCATAGACTTGTTGTCGTTACTTGTAAATCAGAATACTAAAATTGTAGTATGAAAGCCTTGAAAAAATTGAGCACTATCAATTTAAAGTTAAGTAAGTTTAAGTAAATCGTTTGAAACACCTAACAGTGCTGATAAAATCACTACCAGTGAAAGTGAGTTGGATTCATATTCTTCGAACCAAAGGTTTTATTTTCTTGTGCAATAAACTAGACACTTGCAAACAAGATCATTAATCAAGATTTAGAGAATCTGCTTGGTGTATTATGTCAGTGTTATGGAATTAAAACAAATCCCAAGTTTTCATCAATTTATTCGGAAAACTTGTATTTTAAATAATTTTGTGTCTTCTCATTCTATCGGATTCAATTGTGAGCAAGACAGAATGGACATATCTCATCTACAATCATTTATGACTTTATTGAACCATGAAAGTGGTAGAAATAGTACTTTGAATAAGAATGAATTAGAAGATTTTGTTAAAAATCTTCCAATTAATGATAAAATGATTTAAATTCAAAAGATCGTTTGTCACCTTATCTACAATTGGATTTTTTCTAAGAAAGCTTAATTTCCCTGTGATACTCCAGAACATTTGTAAATCTTCTTTATTTTTGTAATGTAGAACTCCATTACTTTTAGTTTTCTTTAAAACTCTTAGTTTGGAATTACATATTAATAACATTTACGATAGAATGGTTGATCAATTGTTGAAATCGTTTGATCATGTAAATTCTATTCAGAAAAAATGTTCGGTTGTTAGTTTTTCAGGGCCTCACTTGTGTTAACAGCGATCAACCTTTAGTTCAAGAACAATTGTTAAATAGATCATGAGTTTAATTATCAGAAATTTCGATGATATTTGTCGGTCTTATAATGTCAAATAAATTCAAATTAAGTTATTCAATTAATTTTTATTTATATGATACGTAAATACGTGTCTGTGATTTCCTATATTTATAGATATATCGCACTGATAGATCAAATAAGATCGAAACACGCATTTAGAGCATATTTAGTACCAAAAGAAAATATGTAGTAGTAATTTAATAATGCCGCCATCGTGGTTGTTTACGAATTTAGTACGCCATATGCCCGTCAGAACGTCAGAACTGGTTATTTTTCCAATGTGGAATGCGTCAGGGTTCTTATATGATATGCTCTGCATTTACACTGGAGTCCACCCGCGATTTTTAGAAGATTGTAGTGTCGCGCCTGCACTGCAATCTTAGGTTTATTCTCTAATTATCACACCCGGTGATACTGATTATTGATTTTGAATATTTATGGATAAAATTTTCTGTTAACTGTATTAGTGTAGTGGTGGATACTATTTGCTTGTTGGATATCAGGCTTTTTCAGAAAGCTTTGCTGCCTGGAGTAATGATGGACATTCACGAATTAGTTGTTTTAGGCGACTTTAACATTAACCTCTTAGATATTAATAGTCGAGCATTTTTGTTATTTGGTGATTTCTGCGATTGTCTCGGCATAAAACAAGTTGTATTGCAAAATATCGACAACAACCAAGTAACAGCGTTAGTTTTATTGGATTATTCTATAGGTTTTGATAGCATTAATAATTTTCTTTTGCTTTCAATTTTGCGATATTGCGGTTTTGATAACGGGTCGATCCAGTTCTTCTCTTCATACTTATCGAATAGAATTCAATAGGTATTTCAGGTGCCCCTCAAGGCAGTATTCTGGACCCGCTTCTGTACATTGTTTACACGTCCAACTTTATAAAGTGTTTACAACACTGTCGTTATCGTCTTTGTGCAGATAACACTCTGTACGAGATCTGGGACTTATTCTAGACACTAACATTCGTTTCAAAAATCATATATCCAATTTAATTAGTTTGGGATATTCCAGTCTGAAAATGTTATACTGTAGCAAGGATTGTTTGGATATTGGTTGGTTGAGAAGGGCCTTCTGTGAATCTTTGATTCTGTCCCGTTTTCATTTCTGTGTCAGTGTTTACTATTCGTGTGTCGATGATAGAGCCAGGATTCAGCGTTTACAGAACTCCTGCCTGCATTTCGTTTATGATATCCATAAATTCGACAGGATATCCCACACACTGGGATGGGCGTGTTGGATTAATATGTCAAGGAGAGCTGAATTTCATTCCACCATGTTTTATCATAAGGTGGTTTTCTATAGAAAACCCAGTTACTTGAATCGTAAGATTCTGTTCAGAATGGACGTGCACAATGTTAATGTAAGAAATAAAGGCCTATTAACACCTCCAGTTCACCACCTAGAAATTTTCAAGAGATCATTTTCAAATACAACGTGGCTAAATCGCTAAATTCAATTTCTCCTGCTTTGCTTTGCGTTGGTTATTTTCTGTGGGTATTGCGATTTGTTGTAGTATTCTTCTATAGTGCTGGTTCAGAAGGAAGAGCGGCTCTCTGCTGCAAGTAGCTGATTTTTAACCTTTTGCTATGTTTATAATTTTGTACTATTGTATAACTTTTTGTTCTTGTATCGAATTACGAATAAACTGTTATTATTATTATTATTATTACTTATGACGGCTCTGTAATATCTAGATATCTATATATTTTACATCCGCCTAACACAAACATATTGTTCTCGTACAGATGCATAAATATTACACTTTGCATTTAAATCGCAGCACATAAATATCCCCTTAAAACCTAACTGGCAGTAGATCAAAATTCAAACTCCATATTTAAATTTAAAAAGGTATAAATAGTACAAACCAGCATGCATATACTACGCTTGCAGCAGCAATGATGCAAAGGCACGATACAAATGCTTTCGTCTAAAAGTAATGTGTGTACAGACAACGCGTTATATGTATGTAAACTTTTATTTATGATAATAGGTGGCGCACATTCGTGTTCCTGTTGGCAAATACGCGCGCCCTCTGTATGTGTGTGTCAAAGGCGCGCTATAGTATCGCTTTTACAAACAATGCTATTTCACATTCGATGGCAATTATCGGAGATATATGCGACAATTAAACTCATAACCGGACATAATTCCGAATGCGGTACGTGTACAGGCACCGACTAATCAAATTAGTGTAATTTTTACTGCCAAGTTTGTGTTTGTTTACCTGCAATATATTACGATGATGTAAATTGTTGTGTAAGCATTGCTCGAAATAATTTAAGCTCTCGTTAATGAATTAATTGGATGAAGCGGGAAATGTAACGGGAGAGCTTTTTTCAAGCTTTACTTAAATTTCTAAGTCACTCAATTCTACATCTGGAATGAATAAAATTCCTTCTACAGTAATAATTTTTCCAATTACACGTCTAGAATTGTAAATAATTACAATTTTCCGGATACCTCTACGTTCGAGCGTAAAATCCTCAGGCGTTGAAATTGAATATTTGTTTCCAGGAGTCATCCCTTCGAACTTAGGTCGCCGGCAGGGTTCCGTAATATGAAATTCAATATATTTTATACAAATTAGATTTTCTGCCATCACGACTTAAATAATTAGAAGGGTGTCGGGGTTTCAGGACTGGAAGCACTAAATTTCGTTCCAGTTTTAATTACAGTCCGTGGAAGTTAAATTTAGATAGATGACATTTTTTTTTGCTTCTACTTCGCCTTTTTCGGACTAAATTTTTTCCTCAGTTAATTTTTAGCTGCATGTAACGAGTTTTCTAAATTGGTTATTAGAGTTTTTTAATTATATTCCATACTTGAGAACTTAATAAAATCTTTTTGTAAATACTAACGAAAGCAATGATATGTACATACATCCTTTGTGCATTTTACAAGTATTTATAACCTCGAGCTATTCAGAATCTATTTTAGTTTTAAATAATTTTCTCGGCTAAACATATGCAAGCAAGTAAGCACAGATTTACGGACATGATTCACAATTAATGTCACTATCATTTACGCGGTTGCCGCAATTTATTAACCCACTTAATATTAATAACTCCCATGTGTTTACTATTAATTTCTTCAACCCGCCAGGTATTTTGCATGTCTAAAGACAGCAGTTATACCGCTTAATTACTAACAAGACTACTATGCCGAGTGTGCGTTTCCATTAGGATTTAATTTAGGCTGATGTTGTTTTCAATTTTAACCGCAGGAATAAAAATGTAAACGAACGAGTAACACGGGTTTTGTGTACGTGGACTTATTGACTTATACGCGTTTTCAATGCTAACGACGAGGCGAACCTTGGAATGGAATTGTGGAGTACACCGATGAAACATTTCAAATTTATGTTGAACATTCACTTCATTATATTGGAATTGTTGAAACTTTTTTACTTTCTATAGACGCGAGAACTTTACATTATAATACTCATTGCTTTTATTTGGTTAAACAAGAACACTTTTTTTGTCTTAGAGTGAAACAGCCAGTTGTTGACACTCCACCAGTTTATGGCACTGCATTCATTCAACAATATACGACTGATGCACTGTAGAATAATCCATAATATTAATGATTCAGAAAACGCTATTAAAGCGGTTAACAATATTGTCTCAAAAAGGAAAGCTATTAACCTTTTCGGGACGGCAGACGCTTTTACGGTCTGTGCTGGCTGGACGGCAGCCGTAAGCGTGTGCCACTCCGCGCGCTTCCCGGATTTAACGCTAATCTATGTGTAAGGGGAAAACTTTATAATTTCTAGTTCCCTTCTGTTACGCAGTGAAAGAAACACGCATTATTGGAGAAAACGTTTTTATTTGAAAAGAATATATATTTTAAACCGGCAATAAACACAAAAATTCAAAAATAAAAAATCGCGAAACATTGCTAAACTAAAATAAACGATCTCGAAAAAATATGGAAATCGTAAGATTTACATACATTTGATACATTGTAACATAGTAAAAACATTACAAAAAAGAGAGATGTACAAAAATATTCCTATATTAGTATTCTTATGATACAAACTACATTTTCGCTAGAATTTGAGCACTGTATGGTACCTCTCAAAACATCCATCCGCACACAACGGCACATCACATTTCTTGCAAGTGAAAGTTGTTGATTTTCTTTCTTTGTGTTTTGCACACACAACACACCTTTTCACAATTTTTTTGTTGCTTCCTGGCTGACAAGAGTATGTTGATGGGAAATGTCGTTCAATTAGCCTTAGTGGAGAATGGCCATGGTCTGGTCTGCTACTAGTGGAATTCCTTGGCTGAATTTTTTTATGCTCTTTTATCAGTGATCTCACCACCTCTTTTTGAAAATCTAGGAGCGGAATATTTTCTCCCGTTTTCATTTTATAGATGACATGGGAATTGAGAACCGCGAAGTCCAAAAAATGAAAAAATACTTTCTTGTACCACTTCACTGTTTTTCTAACTGACTCTGTGGTACTCAAAAGCATGTCTGTCCTGTCAACTCCTCCCATGTTTGTGTTGTAGTCAATTACGCAAGTTGGTTTCACTACTTCTTCATTTCGACTTATTTTTGCCACTCCCATTGCATTATTATGAATCGACGTCAACATGTGAACATCCCTCTTATCTGTCCACTTCAGAGCTAGCAACCTATCGGTCGAAAAAAATTGTGTGGTGCCTTTTACTTTCGTTTTCTCAAACGTGGGCATAAATTGCCTATTAGCCTTAACGGTACCACAGCAATTGATATTTTTATCGAACAGCGCATCATACAATAATGGACTTGTATACCAGTTATCGGTATACAAGCGGTGCCCTTTATTCCAATATGGTTCCGTTAACGTCATTACTATATTCCCAGATTTGCCTAGCCTTTTGTCGATTTCAGTGATTTCGGTGCTTCCACCTGTATAAATTACAAAATCTAGTATATAACCAGTATCGCAATCCACCATGACAAAAAACTTTACACCAAAACGGTGCCTTTTGGATGGGATAAATTGTCGAAATGATAATCTCCCCTTGAAGAGTAACAAGCTTTCGTCTATAACTAAGTTTTGGAATGGATATAACGATTTTTTGAAAGTAGTCCTGCAGTGGTGAACGATACACCTTATTTTGAACAGTTTATCTTCCCTATCAACATTTGAATTATCGGCGAAGTGAAGGAACCTTAGCAAAAGATGTATCTGTCTCGTGACATGACTTGGCCGAATATTGGTGTTTCAATTATAATGTCCTTAGACCAATAGTCTTTAATTTTCTGCTTTTTCACTAGAGGCATGAGTAAAGAAATAGCGAGAAACACGTACATTTCATCTACATCCACAGGTTTGTAATTATTGATGGCCTTGTCAGGATTCTCAGATACAAACGAATCATAATAAATCTTCGTTTGAGTCACCATTTCTTGAACGATTTCAGGGTTATAAATGATTTAAATATTTCCAAGGCTGAGGACTTTTCGGTAATATTTTCGATTTGACAACCTGAGTTTCCATGATTAAAATCGTGTAATATGGGGACCAAGTCGGCTTTTCGCCATTTAAAATTCGGCTCGTCAACAGTTCTTTTTCTTTTTTGGCTAGGTTGAGTAGCACCTTCGTTGTCGCTGTCTGATGTATCAGATGCACCATCTATATCCTGATCAGGCAAAAGGACGTCCGAAATATTTTCCCATTCGTCGTCTTCTTCTGAGTCTTCTGGAGCACCAATCACTTCATCCTCACTGTCACTGTTCATTAAAATTTCGTACAGCTCTTTATCTGTGTAATACTTTTTGGAAGCCATTATAAAAGTAGACACAACTTGTAAAACAAACACATACGTTCACGTCTCTCACTGTAACACTAATGGGGACTACTTCACTCACAATCCGCATTTCACAATAGCGTGGGATGACGGGTCAAGCAACCAATGAATGTTAAATATGGGCGTGTCTAATGACAGTATTGCTTATTGTAATAACATGCCACTATGAAACTCCGGTTGATTCCCGTCTCAAACCACGACTCCATGCTCGCCACTCTAGTGGTTTCCCGTTAGGCAGGCACGAAAATTTTTAGCCACTCCAGTAGCTTCCCGTCACGAAAGGGTTAAACAGCTATCACAAGATCATGTAGACACCTCGATATTTCAATTAGAACCTCAAAGGCTCAGAGTTGTGGGCGAATTTGTGCTGATGACTTCAAAAACCCGCCATAGCACAAGCAAACTAAATTGATGCAAGGGGCATCCATTATAAATTATACATTCTATGCCAACTCCAGGCCGGGGCATAGGGGTTAACGACAATGAATTGATGAAATCAGAGTTGTTTTCATTTTTTGGAGTATTTTAGCAAAATCTTTCCTCCTTACCCGATCAAAAATCTTGTTCTTTTGCCTGTAATACAATTTGTGGATTGACACAAAACACATCTAACTTTTCAAATGTTGGTTCCTCAAGTTCCCACTGTTGATCACGTCAAATGCGAGATCTGTCCCGTAATTCGCTTTTTTGCACACCAAAGGGACTCCACCTGTCAGTTGGCAGAGGTGGATGCCAACAAGTATATGGCCGTGTAATACGTCCGTAAATGGTGCAAGGAGTTTAGTACCGGTCGGAACGAAGTCCACGATGAGGAATAGAGTGGAAGACCGTTAGTTTCGGCGGCGAACAGTTGCTCGGATTCCTGGGGATACAGTGGAAAGAGCTTTGACTGAAAAATTGGGGTATCACAAGTGTTGCCCTCGATGGGTACCACGGCTATTGATATCAGAACACAAGGACTTGCCTTGACTGTGCTTCAAGAAACAAAAATCCAAACACTGGCGTCACTCAGAATCACTAGTCTTAAAGAAGTTTAAACTTCTTCTGCTGGAAAAGTCATGGCCAGTGTTTTTTGGGATCGTAAAGTATACTGCTGATCGACGACTGACAGTCGGTGTAACGCTGCTTCACGACAACGCCCGGCCTCACGTCTGTCGTCAAACCCAGGAACTTTTGATACACTTCGAGTGGACTGTCATGCCCCACCCACCTTACAATCCTGACTTCGCGCCTAGTGATTATCACTTGCTCCCCAAGTTAAAGGAACACTTGAGTGACCGACGTTTCAGGAGCGACGATGAAGTCAAAGAAGTCAGAGATGAAACGTTTCCTCAACAGGTAGCCGCAGAGTTCTACGACATTGGGATACAGAAATTGGAGTACCGTCTAAAATAATGCGTAAAAAAAGATGGCGATTACATAGAAAAATAAAGCAAAGTTTCTTCTTTCCAATAATGTAAATTTCTATGAGAATAAAAAATGTCGTCTATTTGTAAAATTGATGGATTCACCCTCGTATTTATTTAAAATGGATTTTTTTTTTCGGTGTCAATAACTAATATTATCAATCATTATACTTGAGCTGCTAATTACTTGGTTTCATGATCCTAAAAGTTTAACACTTGTAGGCTTCGCGGATGACGTCTACTAAAGCAGAAGGAAACCTGACTAACGTGACCAGCACAACAATGCTAAGGTGGCTGAGGATTGTCGCCACATCACGACTGTCTGGATGAAAGGTCAACTCCGTCGAATTTGATGTCCAAAGATATATGATTCCTTCTTCAAAATAGACCCAGTACCTGTCACCAGGTATCTGACTTGACACGAGGTGTAGTTTCGCTGCTCATATTAAACATGTAGTGACGAAAGTGGAAAAAATTATCGATGCGCTGGCGGGGCTTGATGGCCAACATCAAAATAAAGCTGTTGAACAGCATGATAAGCTCTAGGATGTTGTATGGGGCTACGGTTTAGAGTGGAGTTTCCAAAAAAAAATTACTAGCAAAGTTGGGAGGGGTGCAGCGACCCCCCACGAATCCCCACAATAATCTTGCTACGGAAAAAACTGTCACTAGGGCCCTGAAAATCGGTAAATATGTAACATAGAGAAGAGAATTGATTTCGGAACTACGAAACTGAGTAGAGAGGCCTTACGGAAAAGTGAATAATTATCTTATCTAGGGATTGTCCGTCTATAGCAATTACTATGGATCAGATCATACTCTCTTCACATGTCCAAAGTTGGAAAACACTCCACTAACGTAGAAGCTTTTAGTAGGATTGAAATGATGGAAAACGTAATGGAGCTTGAAGAGTAATGACTATCTGCATACAAAGCAATATAAACCACAATACAGGCTAAAGAAGAGTGTTAAAGATAGTTCTGAATGGCACCATATTAAAGAAATTAAATAAATATAGATGCCAGTGCGAAATAGTGAAGAGGTTGTTCTTTGTTAATAAGAAACTGATACGAGTCTTAGCTTGCGAACTCAATGGTAGTCCCCATTTTTATGGAAACAGGCTTTAAAATCAGGACAGTGGGAAGCCAGCAAGCCAAGCACATAGGCTTGTGAGGCCCAAAAGGCAAGAATGGCAACTGGCGACAGAAATCACAAGACCGGAAAAAGTAAGATGGGCAATAAAGGAATTTAAATCTCCGGCTGTAGACGGGATCTATCCAGTCTTTTTACAGAGGGGAATAGAACCATTAGTTCCCCATCTGTGTAAAATCTTCAAAGCCTGTATGCATGGGGATACATACCGGCAAAATGGCGAGAAGTAAGAGTGGTATACCTACCCAAAATAGGTAGAGTCGTGGACTTCACCTCTAAGTCATATAGACCCATAAGTCTGTCATCCTTTCTACTTAAAACACTTGAAAGGCTAATTGACAGACATATAAGAGACGAAGCTTTGAAAGCTAAACCACTCAGCGACCGTCAATACGCGTACCAACCCGGCAAATCAACAGAACTGGTACTGGATGATTTGAATAGACTACTCTCTAAAACCATAGAGGATAAAGAGATAGCACTGTCCGCCTTTCTGGACATAGAAGGAGCGTTTAATAACGCCACAACGCACTCTCTTGTAGAAGCAGTAGCAAGACGAAGTATCTCACCCACACTCTGTCGGTGGGTAAAGGCCAGTCTGGAAAACAGGGTGATCATATCCACAATAGGTGAAGCCACCCTAACAGCAAGGCCAGGGGGGGTTGCCCACAGGGAGGGGTACTGTCGCCTCTACTGTGGGCAAACCTAGTTGATGAGCTGCTAGAGGAACTGTTAGCAAAGGGCTTTTATTGCCTCGGATATGCAGACGACCTCGCAATCGTAGTGAAGGGGAAATTTGCAGGAGTGATTTCTGAACGAATGCAAACAGCCCTAAATATTGTGAACAAATGGTGTACAAAGGCTAGCATGCATGTGCGTCACGGGGGCCATGAGAACTACTCCAACAACGGCTATGGAAGTCTTATTAAACCTACCACCTCTACATATCTATATACAAAGAGAAGCAAGGTCTGCCACGTACAGGCTGATACAAAATCAAACACCCATCACACACACACATGGGAGAATATATCAGAAGTTGATTAAAGAAGATTAAAAACCGGGGAGGTAACTTGTTTACCCACAGACGTAATGGTTCCAAAATACAACTTCAACAAAAAATATAAAACCATAATAGCAGAACGAGAGCAATGGAAAGGTGGCTCTCCCGTTAAAGCCTCTCTACACTGGTATATAGACGGCTCGAAAACGGAACAAGGTGTAGGAGCCGGAATACTCGGAGTTAAACCAAGAACGGGAATCAATTTAAGTCTATCGAAGGAAACGGAAGGTTTCCAGGCAGAAACAGTTGCGATTTACTACTGTGTCAGAGAAATATTAATGCAAGGGACAGAACAAAAACCCATTGCCATCTTCACTGATAATCAAGCGGTGATAAAAGCGCTTGGCGCAACAAAGATCACATCAAAGCTGTTATGGGACTGCGTATGCGCACTAAATGAACTAGGGGCGCACAGCAAGGTGACCCTAGCTTGGGTACCGGGGCACGAAGGTGTTAAAGGAAATGAGAAGGCTGATGCCCTGGCCAAAGAAGGAACATCTAGGCCACTCATTGGACCTATACCATCGTGTGGAACCACGAAAAGGGAGGTAGCCAAAACCATGGAGAAATGGTCGGCAAGTAAATCCCTCGAATTGTGGAAAAACTCCCCAGGACAGCGGCAGGCTAAAGAATTCATCAAAGAATACATGCCTAAATACACCGAGGACCTTCTGAACAAAAGCAGGAGAACGGTCAGGCTAGTTGTAGGCCTTTTAACAGGACATAACAGACTCAACGAGCATATGAGCAACCTTGATCTGGCGGAAAACACCATGTGCAGAATCTGTCAGACAGATGAAGAGACCTCGCAGCACATTCTGTGCCAATGCGAGGGACTAGCCAGATTGAGGCTAGAGTGCATTGGCGAACCATACCCACACGCGGCGAGCTACATGAAGACCAACCTGGCAAGGCTGGAAAGCTTTATAAAAAAGGCTAAGCTAGACCAGGTGGTCTAGATAATAGGGAGCTACAATAGACCTATGGGTCGCAGTAGCAAGAGGCCACATAGCCATCCCACTTAATTATCTATCTATCTATCTATGGCACGCGGGGAATAAGAGTTTTGTTTCAGTTCAATGTTAATGCATACATACATTAATTACAAAAGTAAATAGTTGGGCCGTACGTTCTAATAGCGACGGCAATTCTTAAAAGCAAACGTGTGCTTTGCAATATCAATCTTTGCATACTAAACTGAACGGAAAGCAACAACGAATCTATCCCCACTTATTGCAAGCTGACCTCACCTACCATTCTAAATCACACGTATATGTAGATATGCATGCGCTAGTGTGTGTAGTACGGTACTTCTATATTCACTATAACTTCAGTCAATCTGTATGTTATGTGGATGGACAAAGCCACATATCAATACGTTTAAATTGAATTGTATCGATTAAATATTTCAAATAAATCCAGCATCAACAGTATATTGCGTAATCTAGTAAGAACCTTAATAACAAATCCGATAAGAAAGAAGGTCGTTCTATTCCAGTATACACTACTACTATGCTATTTCGCCCGTTTCTCGAGAAACGGCCCTTCGATCCAACATAATCTCCTTGTAATTAATTGAAATTCCTCGTTTTATAGGTATATACACACAACATCGTTTCGAGAGTTTAACGCCAACGCCTCTAAATATAGATTTATTGCTCTGGCATTAAACGAAAATATTGCTCCTTTTTGTTGATAAACATATCCTTCGGGGCAGTGTTGTGCGTGTGTGTATGTCCTTTTAGTATGTCATATTATTGTTATTAACATTGTAGACGAGGTCTCTCGTTCTCTTCGGGTTTTTATTTACAGCGAAATATAAACTGTCGGTCGTGCGAGCATGATGACTAGTGTACTTCACCAACACTGAATATTGCCTATAATAAAACGTTTATGAGGATTTTATAGGAGCTATATAAAAAGAATATTTGTGTTTCCAGCGGAGGGTCCATATATCTACGTGTCTAAGTAAATATTAATTTCATGTTTCCCTAATTCTTCTTTTATATTATATATACAAGATATTCAAAAATATTTGAGCTTAATAAATGTACATATTTTAGCTTCTTAGAAACTTTACTGTGTTGTATAAAATGTGAGTGATTAAAACTAACCGATGAACCCATTATTTTTTATCAAGTACAGGGTGGTAAGATAAGAATGCAAAGTGCAATCTGAAAATACTATCCAGGGTCTTCTTTTGACCACTTTAGTAATAAATTTTTCTACAGCAAATCTCTACGACGAGTATTTTCAGAGATACAGCACTTTGCATTCTTATCTGGCCACCCTGTACAAGGGAAACCTATAGAGTCCATGCTCTGGTAATTCCGAGTTATTAGCGAAAATAGTTATGGAAGGTGGTACATAAATATGTCGATTAGGTGACTTTGAAGTAGCTGATGAAGGTAGATTTTATATGATGGACAGATAATTTGGACTTCTGTGTGAAATTAACTGTAAGAGTAAACTTTGAGCAATTGTTATTGATGATGGAGATTAGCTGACATCATCCTTTTATATATAATAACAACATGGTTGTGTACTTTGTTTGATTCAGGTTGCTCATTACTACTTGATATTAATGCCTGAAAATACCAAGAACTGAACGAATGCATTTGACAAATCCTTTTCCATCGTGATTGGTCCTTCTCCATCCTTCTTGATCATTCTCGATTCTTCCCAATTTTTCTTCATCCTTATCCATCCTAATCCACCCTTTCTTATCGGAATGCATCACGCATCATTAGTTGTTGAGATTTTTAGTAAATTGTCACCTTCATTTCCAGGTCATATCATTGAACATTGACATATTGGTAGAAGAAAATACATCTTTAGCCGCTGCAAATTCTTTAGCGATAGCAGAAGTATCCTGGGACATTAATGGGGGTAGCTTAGAAGTATCCCTCTCTTTAATACAAGGCGGTGGTAACGATACATTGAACGTAGCTTGGGAGGATTTGAGGTGCTTTGAAATAGCTTCGGTTTCAGCGATTCCCAACCTTCTCCTGCGCTTATGATCTTTCCATTTATTAAATTGTACTTTCCATTTTGTAAATATTTAATAAATCTCTTTTCCGTCTCTGACGTTCGACCTCATTCGAATTGGTAGCTGTAGATCGTTGCTGCTCTGAAGTTAGATTATGAAACAGATCTCTCTTCATCAGAACAGTCTTGCCTATTAGTATTTCGAGACGATGGACAAGGATGGGCTCCATCTCCTTCGTCCTCTCAATTTTCCCCATCTTCTCTAATTTTTGCAGCTTCCCCATTAAAAATTCGGGAATAATTGAAGTGAAAATTATATATGAGTTATCAGCATCGACTTCCGAGAGATTAAACCGATATGCAGTCTTCAATTCTTAGAATAGAAGTAGCCTCAAATTGCTACTTTTAAAGGAATTCAAATTTGTTTCATCATTGAGATTTCATTTAAAATGTAGGCTCACTCTCCAGAAATCCTCAAACCTATGCAATAATAAAAAAAAACATGCTACAAGAAATCTAGTAAGTTGTTAATTTTTTTCCTTGTTGTGAGTGCAGCGCTACAGGCTTCTAAGCTGCATTGCTTTTTGAGACTTCATTATTGCAGCTCTTATTTATGAGTAAATGTGTGTGTAAAATGTATTTCCATGGGTTTGTTACATTATCTCGCTACTAATTATGTCCAGCGACCAGCCCCTCTTACCTCTGCGACTATACAGTTGTTTGATTACTTTTTTCAGATAAATGTGTCTGGAGAAAGGCTTTGATTACATCTATCCACAAAAGGAAAACCTCAAATAAGCTCAAACCTAATGTAGCACAACAAACTGATAATTTAGTGGTTTATATCTGTCCTAAATAAAAAAGTTAGCTGGAACAGTCATCTCCAGAAGACATCGGAAAAGGCCGTGAAAGCATTATGGACTTGTCGACGTCTTCTTGGCAAAATCTGGGAGCTAAATCCCAAGATAGCCCTATGGACCTACTTGACTATAATCAAATGAACAATGAAGACAAGTGATGCTACAAAAGATACAGTGACTTGCTTGCGAAGGCATTAACTGCAGCGATGGAGACCCTATTAAGCCTGATTCCTCTGCACCTACAGGTGAAGAAGGAGCCACCATATTGGAATAAAACACAGTTTTCAAATCAGGAGTCTTAGTAGGCCATCTCCGAATCCTTGAGGAATTAGAAGAAGTGGTAATTCGAAACTACCAAACATCTATTTCCAACTTAATTTAGTACAGATCCATATACTTTAAATGCTGTTTAGTGCCCCTTTGGCTAAATCTTCAGCTTTAATTCGATACTCGTGCACCATATCTATGTCGTCATCTGTATTTGTAGTAGTTAAATATACTGATCAATTCTCACAAGCATCATTGTTCAATATTGTGGCTTCTCCTCCAATGAAATGTCCACTTTAGGTAATCTTAATCCCATAGTTAAACTATTCAAGTTTTTTCTTTCTAACAACCTCTTCAACGCCTTCAAGACTTTCATTAACGTTTCCCATATTTGTACATATGTAAAGCAGAAACAGCTTGAACAATATCTCGCCCTATATAGCCCTAATTTTATCAAATCAATATCTAACGGCTGTAGATAGGTACTGTATGGTAATAGGATTACTACTACACGACATCTCATAATGTGTATGTCTTCATTATCTTTTCCAAGAATTATTTTGCAACAACAATTCCTAGAAACGCCGCTTAGGCTTTTGTGTTCAAGATTACAAAGCTTATAACTAAGGGATGTGGTGTAGTTATCAAAGACCTCAGACATACATATTTAAATGAAACTCCTCAGCTTGTCTACTTGTCTCTAACTTAGAATTTCAATCTTAAGTTAGGTTAGAAATTAATAGAAATATATACAGGGTATTAAAACGAATGTCTTCTGTCAAAATTATAGTTTGGAGTTCACAATCAGTGACAGATCCTAAACCCATCCGATCATCAAGCATCTTTGGTTTGCTAGCACGTTGATGAGGCTCTCAATTTTGTTGCCAATGAATATTTTGGACGATATCTCCAATAAATTAGTTAGATTAGTAGTGTAAAGGCTCACAATATGTTTTAACTTAATATAAAGTTAAACATAAAATCCAAATGTTGGAGAAAAATAAATCTATAAATTTTTTAACACTGTATCTAGGGTGTACCTTTAAATAATTTAATAGGGACCGTCTGCTAACAACAACAACAACAACCCGAAAGGGATTTTCTTTACTTTGTTAATCCTTGTACACCGTATAAAATTTTCAAGCGAACCCTTTGCATCGACGGAACAAAGGCCGTTGTCTACCATCCCCCCATCTTATTTTACTCTCGGATGCTTGTTTGTTAATTTACTGCTCTTTTCGTAATTAGTAAATTGTTAAATATCAAACTTTCGGGGTCTTAGCTACTTACTTGCCTTATGCCGTTCTTCATATCGCTCCCCTATCGCTAAAGTGGAGCCCTTGTGTCTATAATTAACTTTGGCCGTGATTAATGTGTACTGTGACGTTATTGATGCGCCACTATAAATACTCGTTCTAAGTAAATAATAAGTTAATCCGCTGTGGATTTTTCGTTCACTAACAATAGGGATTTACCATCTACACGTCTAAGTTGTAAAATACAGGAGGACGTTACATGTTACATACATACAGGTGAATAATGTATTCCGCTCAATTCAGCTAATATTGCCAACGGCATTTTGGTAACACTCGCAACATAGTTCCGGAATAATTGGCTTGAAGATGCTGTCTATATAAGGACGAACTAATAAGTGAACTCAGCAGCGTTGCACTAATATGTATCAGTATGCAGCAGCATAATTTACAACCGTTTCGTCGCAGTAGTACTTAATTCATTAACCTTGCCTGACATTTATATACATTAGGACAAATGTTCGTATCATGCAGTTGTATTGAATGACTTGTATATTAAATAGTTCTAACGATAATTGATTCAAAAGACAACATGTCCAAAATTTATAATTTATAATAATCGGCACCTAAAACTAGTCAATTCATTTTAAATACGAAGATTGCAGCCCTTGTCCCGACAATTGCACCTTTCTTCATCATCGTCTACCCCTTCTTCATCATTTTCAACCTTCTCTTCTTGATCTCCTACCTCTACCTCATCATCCTCACCATTAGTAGGTAAACTATGTGCCTACGAGCACAGTCATTCGACGTGGACACTCTGTATAAGCTGTATTTTGACAGCTAAAACCTGTGTAAAACCAACAAATTGTCATAATTATGACAGTTTGACAGGTTTACCTACTACCATTTTTCTCCTGTTCTCTTACATCTCCTTCAAGTATCGCCATGATAATGATAGCTTTGCTGGCGAAACGTGTCGGGATTTAGTAAAAAGTTTTTTGGTGTTATGTGGGTTGAAGTGTTTAGTGTTCTACTTCTGCAGCAAGAGATCCAGTGAAGAACTGTCTCATAGTAGTTTAATTCTGGGAAATTCTGCCACTTAGTCTTATTGTTACTCTCTTTCCCTCTATAATAAACTTTGAGTAATTTCCTAACAGTCTTTTTTTGCTTGTTTTTTATGCTTTAGCTCCAATGTCTTTAATTTTAACAAAATTTGAAGGCGCAATTGTGGCCGGAGGCTTATTATACTCTCTAGTTTTTGCAAATCCTAAAAAAATCTCAACCAAGACAGCAAATGTCCATGCACCTTTCCCAATAATAGAATCCAAGTAATCTATCTCTAATTGCTTCTATTGAAGAGATTCCTGATTCTACTTCTAAATGGTCTTCCTAGGAATGCTTTATCGGTGGTCTCTTGTGTTGGTAATCTTCTACCAGAAGTCGTAATATTTTTGCTTTAGTTTGCATAGTTTTACCTCTCCCCACAATCTGATCTGTTAAACAAAATTAGATTTATTTGTACATACTACCAGCATACCATCTTTGCCTCATAACGTCCATTATGACACTCATTCTTATTGGAATTTTAAGTTCAACAAACTTTGGCAAGGCAGAATGTCTTGTCTATCAGATCTGTCACGATGAGAATTATATATGTTTAAGAATTGAAGAGCTCTCTTTATAGGTTTGTCCTTCTTTTGCCTTCACCTCTATATCTAATATTCACATTTCTGCCTCTACTGTAAAATGCAGGCGGAGGAGGGAGTAGGGAGAGGCGAGGAGAGGGGCAGTATCTCTATCAAAACAAATTTAAATTAAACTTAAAGTTATCCTTCCTGTTGCTATTTTGACACAATTCAATATCATAAACTTCAGTAGACTAATTGACCGCACCAGATTAGAATCTCTATTAGGAATTTCAGTTTTATAAGGAACCACATTCTCCTATTACTTACGAGAGCAAAGTCTAATCTAGTCGGTAACGTTTTCATCTACCGATCTACAGGGTTTTGGACGTTACGACGGCAGTATCACCGTTTTTATACTCTACGAGAGAATTTTTACACAAAAATTTTGATATTAATTTGGTACACATTATTCTAAGCATATTCATAAATTACGACACTCTTTGAAGTCAAAAAATCGGAAGGAGGGAGGAGGGAGACTCATCACGACTAGCACCAAGTACTACATTGAAGCCAAAAAGATTTAAAGATGCAAGTTCAATCTTAAAGTGTATATGAGGACCGCCGAGTAAAATATAAAAGTTTAATCGAAGTTTACAAATTCGATGAAGGTAACTTCAAAAGAATGCCCAAAACAAAGAGCAGAGAAGTGATAGCTCTGGTGCTTGGCGATAGAGTCAATCATTAACCATTATTTTGAATCTTGTTCCAATTCCATATTCTCTTTCTTCACAAAACGATGGATCTGCACTAACCACTCCAAAAAAACTGAAATTAATATAAAACAGGTTTGTAGACCCATTTGCAAGGATCAATGTACCTATCAGCAAAAGTGCGTTTAATAAGATGTCTCTGTAGTTTGCATCATGTTCAAGAGCATAGAAATCTATGCCCCAGAGAAGGAAGAAGTTAGAGTTGCAAAACCTCACTTTGTTTGTTGTTCAAAACTTGTTCAAAAGAATTTGTCGAAATTCTTATTACACTTATATAGTCAGGTAGTAATTCAATGAAGCCCTTTTATGGTTTTAAGATTTTAAAAAGTTATATTTCAAATACGTGTCATATACTACATTGAAAGCAGTTTCTAAAAGTTGTGTCCAGTACTTGATGGGTGTGCCAAATATTTCGATGATAAGAGGGATGCCACGTTAATTTTTCTATTGCTAGAAGAAAATCCTTTGACGCAAAGGCAAGCTACCTAAATAAATTAAACGAAATAGGAATCATTTCTAATAGTCTTGAATAGGAGAACCAGCAGTAAGATCTGACAATAAAGCAATCCCCAGATTATGATATTTACAGGTTTATACATTCAAGATATGGCATTGCTTCGACTGAATTCCGTTCGATAACGCTTCCAACATTTCCTTCTACGTTATATTATCGACACTTAGGTGAGAGAAGAAGAAGGGTGCAGTGTATTATTCCCGTATAATAAACAATGGGCGGCGTTTAATCGACAGCGATCTGGTGGCAATAAATAGACGTGGACGACTGATCTAAGACACTGCCTTGATGAGGCTAATTGGCTGAAACTTCGCCTCGGTTTATGTAGTGTGCGCCGTGTGTGCCGGTATAGCCGGGGAGAGTGGGTGTGCTTTATTGTTCCTTCAAGCGGACAACAAGCCGAACAAACAACGTAAGATGCGATGTTCGAAACGGACACGGGAGTCGAATTGACAGGATTGATTCGAAACTAAAAAGGTGTTGTCGGTAACGGTTCTCACGAATTGATATCGATGCCCGGTTGGAATTGCTTTGAAACATCTGTTCCCGTCGCCTTTTCCTACCTTCCTAGAAAATGATAATGTAACATTTTCTACATTCCGCACAGCGAAAAGTGCGCAGCGTGTCCCTCTTCGTTTAAGGCGTGTGTGAAATGTACGGTGTGTTTCAAGAATAATGTCACCCTTTTATATTACAAGAAGTACAATAGCATAAAATTATGTATGTTATAATGAAACACCTACATTGAATGTTACTTGCTCTAATAGTATTTATTTGAATATTTTAGGTTACAAAAATTCAATAGCGAATAGCGAAACAGCTGTTGTGTAAACATAGTGTAAATCTGAAACTATTGGTTGTGTGGTTATCTTTGCGATAGCAATTTCAATGCAGTTTTTATGACAAGAAAAGGCATTACTTTTGAAAAGTATTTTACACTATTCTCTTTTACAAATTGTTTAAACAGCATCAAGTATCATATTAAAATATTTGGATGGACATTTGCTGTTACAAAGAATCCTAAATCGCTAAAATAGAAAAGATAAATTAGTATGATCTAGTTAATATCACCAATGATGGCCCTTTATGGCGCCTCTTTAAGGAACCGAAGAAAAGGAAAGCAAGTTCTTCTGGATATGTTCATATGTATCAGGGTCTGGCTCACTCTGTGGCGTGGAGGGTCAACCTCAATACGGCCCTTTACACTGTGAGGTTGACCTCTTCATAAGTGATCCAAGTTTTAGGCCGATAAGTCTCCTCTCGAATCTCTCCGATCGCCGAATCTATCATTCGGGACTGCACGACATCATCACCGAGGGTAACCTGCTATCCGACGAGCAGGTTGGATTTCGAGAGTGCTTATCGACCGACTTTCAGCTCCTCCGATTGACGAAGGAGATTCGTAACGCGCTGGAGCTGAGGCACTCAACGGGTGCAGTTTTTCTAGATTTTGTACACGCATTGGATTCAGTATGACACGGAGGTCTACTCTTTGAGATGAGCGGTTTTGGCAACAATCCTAACATGATCGCACTCATCGGTTCTTATCGAGTTGATAGGATGTTTCCTGTCATGCACCCCTCTCCCCTCCCCCTCCCCGATGATATGTGGTAATGTTTATTTCGAATCAATGTTTTAGGTGCACCATTGGTGGCAATGTTTTTGTTCATGTATTTTTGTGACTAATTCAACATGGCTTCAACATTTTGGACGTCACGTTCTATAGACCACTTAAGACAGCTTATAGAAAAGAAAAGCTGATAGCTTTATAAAGAACCACCTTGCAGAAAAAATAACCCCCTGATGATCGCATCGTTGTTTAACAAGGCGTATTCGAGTGTTGCTTCAATAAGTAAGAGAAAGTTTGGATTTATAACCACTGGAATCTTCCCAATAAACTGGAATGTGTTCAGTGGTGAAGACTTTTTACCTAGTGAAATACTCCAAAGCGAACCAGTGGTTATTCAGAATAACGAAAACATTTTTCAGGCAGCATCTGCAAACATTCCTCTTGAAATAGCTTCAACTCCAAGCACATCCAAAGAACCGCAAGTGGTTGTGTCAACATCTGGGCAAGGAACACAATTAAAACGACGACCAAACGTTGAAAATTTTATTAATTTGCCTACCAAAACATCATCTGTCACCACAAGACAAGGTCGAAAAAAGCAATATAATTCTATGATTTTAACATCAACACCAATTAAAAAAGTCTTATAGAAAAGGAAAACAAAAAGAAAAAGAAGAACTTAAAAGAAAAAGAAAAACAGGAAGGCAAAGAGAAGGGCAAGAAAAGCAAAGAGGAAAGTCTTAAAAGTTCTTCATGAGGACAGTGACTCTTGAAAGAAGTAGACCCTGACGAACTCCGCGTCGATGATGACAATGATGAGGATGAGGACCAAGAAAACCATTGTCTCATATGCGGAGAATCATTGTCAACATCGTGACTACCATTGGCCGCACATGCGCACAATGGTGGTCAAAACCATTTCTTTTAAGTCCATATCTATCATTTTACAACTCGAAAGATCACTCTTGCTGATCTAAATTAACAGTTATTTAATGCAGAATTGCTCTTTCAGTTTCTAATAAAGCTGGTTCGTGAGCAATGCCCAAATCCACAAAGATTTGAACATCTTGCCTCTGAGAGAATACGCAATGAGGGTCACTAGGCCGAAGAACCCATTGGTCCAGCTCTTGGAAGAGCTAGATCCCAACAGACCCCCTTCTCATGTGGAGACTAGAAAAATCTTATCGATGGCAGACTAGCACCCGACCACGGTTTGGTCCCCTTGTCGCAAATCTTCAAAATTCCCAGATTGCTACGAATAGAAAGAAAATAAAAGGCTGACGGACCTTTCGTTCAGCCTTAGACAAAATAGAAACTCTAACAAACAAAACATATAAATGTCGAACGGTGTATTTCAGAAAGTCATTAGATTTGTTACACACTTCAAACAAATATTTCAAAAATGCATCGTCAATAAGAAATTTAATTGGGCTTATTTACCGGTTAGCACCTGACGTTTTTCATTCATTATTAATCCTAAAACTATCGATTTTATATTGCAAGGTTGGTTTACATGATCGCTGCATCTTTATACAGTATCTTATTCCACATGTTTAAATTTAATTGCATGATTACTTGATGAAAATTTAAATTAATGCTAATGTCTTCATACATAATGTTGTCACCTACATCTATGGTGGTACTGCCAGAAATTTTAATAATTCTAATATACTAAATAAGTGTGAACCAGCCCTTAAACATATACAATAAAAATCTGTAGGTTTTTAAACGCTTTAACAAGTCGCAGTAATATAAAACCCAACACTTACTGTCGCCGGTCCATCAAGGTTAATGAAAGAAAAGGAGAGGAAAAATGCCCATAATAATCCACAGTTTTATTTATAACTCACAGCGATAGTTTGTCTTTACTGTCTTTTACATTGTGTACACGCGACAGATCGCGTTTCTCTCAGTTGATCGACACCTATGGCGCGTAAAAGTCCTTTTTATTTCGTAGATAATAAAAAACGTCAATTTTTCCCGTATCTTGATGGCCAATATCGGATGTCCAGATACTTTTATTGTACAATAAAAAGATGCTATATCTTCGTATCGCGTTGGATGTCTTTTGAGACTGAAACAGAACGTTTATTTTTATTTGGGGGAAGGAAGGAAACAGTCAATGACGATTTGTATAGATGACACGATAACCTATACTTTCATAACTTTGATATCTGTGGTTATGGAAGAGGTTCTCATTTGCAAATGCTTGAAATTTGATAATTTTATTAAATATGTCTTCGAATGTATAAACTTCGTTCAAGTTCTTACAAAACCCGGATAGAGAAATATAAAACACATCCAGAATAAAGCATAAGTTGATCAAAGTCTATCATTGATGGAAATGTTTGAAGATATAAGACAAGAGGGACCCAGGTGACTGACTGGCCAAATTTAGCAGGAACTTCATCTTATTCTATTGCAAAATTTTGGTCTATACAATTTCGATGGGGTGGTAATTTAAGAACTTGGAAAGACTAGAGATGGAACAACTAATGAAGCTGTGAAGAAATTTGAGATGAGAGTATGATGTGCCAAGTTATCGGTATTTCTCTGTCTACAGCAATCGTCTTTATTAGCCAAACTTATTTACCAACTCAGATAAAATATCTCGAAAACATTTTGCTCTAAATTTGATGCAACCAAGACTATAGATATCGGTCTAATTGGTCTATTATCCTCTATAGATATACTAACTTCGCTGGTGTACATTACTTGTTGATCACATTGAGAAACGTTATGTTTGCACCAATATTTTTGCAAGGTATTGTACAACCTCATTAGAAACTATTCAGTTAGATATACAAAATCATATTTATTAGATATTTAAGTATAGATGGTACGATCCATGTTTCATAAAATTTTAATTAAATATTTAATTGCAAGTAATAAACAATTTTTTCTTGATGTAACGTTAAATTAGACGCTATCAACGAGAGTTGAATTAAAACTCTAACACTGTAGCTTTGTATTAATGCCGTCCCAAGTGTATTCCTATCGATTTTGATGCCAAGGCCTAAATGTAACCATAAACTTCAAATACCCTTTAATTACGTATCCGTTATCAAGTTTATTACAGCTTAATGTTAGTTTCAACGTAAATAGTAACTTAATAGGCTATAAAAATAGAAAGTAAAAGGGACAGGTTTTGCTAAATGAGCGACTCTCTGAAGATAAAATAGTTGTTTACGATTCTGCAAAATGCTGTCTGCCTTTAATATATTTTGAAGACGTCAAATATCGCGCTTAAGTGTAATAAAAAAAGATTTTTCACCAAAAGAACGTTTTCGTTGTGAAATAATACCATTAAGTGCTACTACCGTCACATGGAGCGAATAGAGATATTCTTCTAAATAAATTGTTCTAAAGAAACCACAATGACCTGGAAGTTAGCAATTAAAACTTATTCAAATCAATTTAAAAATGAGTTTCCGAAGAAGGCTGAGCCCTTATTATTATTTTTTTTATTTTAATGTCAAGTTGAGCTACGTCAGCCTTTAACTTATGCTCTTTATGGAACGAGGAAGAGAAACAATAGTTCGCCTCCATTCTTTGCTACACTCTTGTATTTTTATAAGTGAGCTATGAGCGTAGAATTAGCGTTCCATATTGGACAACATATAATAGTAATATGGGATGATAGGAACCAGGTTTCAATTCCCTGGAGTGACGGTGACATTTTCACGGCAAATTGAAATACGGATCGGCTTACCATTTGCTGTTGGAACCAAAGTGATTAACAGCGCGGCATTATAAAAGGCGATATGATGCTGTCACAAAGCCATTTCAGCACAATTTACACACACCCACCCAAACTGCGAGAGTTGTAGTGATAGCCAGACAAGTAATACAGCTTACGGAGTCACTGCAACTAAGCAACCACCACAGATAAAAAAAACTAACCATATGTTTCGTACTAGGAGTTGGTCACACTATTCGTCGCGTTATTCAAAAGTTTTTTTTAGTAGTAAATCTAAGTTTGTTTAGATGAGAGACGACCAACCTCTATAATCAAGAATTTTTGGCCTCTGTGGCCATTTCGACTACCTGCCGCAGCTTTTCGTTGTTAGATGTGTGTTGTCCAGGAAATGCTGCCTCTCTGCACTGCGACCTGTAAGATCTTTTGTGGGTACCCTTAATTCTTTAGTCCCAATTAATCCCCAGACTTCTGAAGAAATCTGGAGATTACAACTTCCTTGTCTTATATCTCAATTATTTTACCACCCCCAGGCACTTCCCCAGATATGACAGAAATGCTGGACTCTGAATTCTCTGAAGACATCTTCTACAGCTTGGCAGACTTGACTTACTTAATGACTGCTGACTGATTTGCGCTTCAGCCCATCTACATACGTAAGTCATACTAGCTGTAGAGATTATCAGAAATAACACCAACATCAAGTGGATATATTTTGGCTTTCCTGAATTCATTTTTGATCAGGTCTACGTGAATCGCCTTCCTAGCAGAGCCTAACAAGAGAAAATTTCTTTTTTATTTCTTTTTGCTATCACTTAACCAAATGAAGCGTCAATGTGTGGTCTGGATTGAGTCTGCGTAGTTCACTAGATCTGGGTTCAATTCCGTTGCATGGACGTCGTAAATGACGAGAACAGAACGTTCAGGTCCAATATTTTTGACAAAATTGCGCTCAAATTAGTTGAGGAAAAGGTCTGATTCTATATTTCCATTTGGGGATGCAGCGCAGCATGTACCAAAACGAGGGAAACGTCGTCTTCCTTACCGAGAAGTGCTGCACTCTTGTGGATCACTGACGCCATTGCTCATATCAGGTGTATACGTTAACATGGAACGAGCCCTGTTGATGTGAAATCAAGTCAGTTCCTGTAATTTTTTGATATCGGAAAATAAGACGATGAGTACATTTTTGTTTTTGTCGATAAAATATATTTATTTTATGGAAATTTACGATCTTGTGCATCTATTGATGGTTGTTTTGCATTGTTAGGTTAAGCAGTTGGCTGACTGTATAGATTGTTATTTAATATCGAAAGGGGTAATCATGCGCTGATGCGTACCATTCCCCTACACGTAATCTAATTTTAAATATATTTTTTTAGCTGCCGAGAAATTATACAAGGAAAACCAGAAAATAAGGGACGCAGGAAGGGCCTTCAATATTCCTGAATCGACCCTCAGAAAGAAACTGTCAGAAAATCAGCCGGAGCCACCCCGTTTGGGTTGAAAGCCTGTGATTTCAGAGGAAATAGAATCTGAATTAAGAGTACATTTTAACGCTAACAAAGCTATTTTATGGCCCTAATAACCAGGTGTCTTAGACGACTAACTTTTCGATACGCTGAACAACATATCATTGTACATAAATTCGACAAAGGAAAGGATTCGCTGGGAAGCACTGGCTGTATGGATTTTAAAGACATCACCTGATATAAAGCTACGGCAACCTGAAGGAACCAGTTTGAATGGGATTAGGATTAGGATCGTTTAACAAGGACTCAACCAAATTATTTTCTCAAACCTTCAAACGCTCATGGAGAGGTTAGTTCCAAGAATGTCTACAACATGGATAAGACATCACTACGGTGCAAAATAAATTCACCCTAAGGGTTTTTGTCATTACATCCCTCCCATGACGGTATATCTAGGAAAGGATGTTAAAAACTCTAGAGAAAAATGGACTTGGGGGCATGTACATGAGAGGTTAGAGTATGAAC
>CM043018.1:139819517-139972850 GCA_023690525.1 Holotrichia oblita
GAAACGGGCGTGGCGAGAGGATTTGGCGAAAGTAGTAGGGGACGACAAAAGTCGGTTCGCCGAGGAGTAGTCCGCCCGCTGGTTGTCTGGTTGGGGAAACCTTCAGTTTCATCCTAAAACAACTCGGTGATTCTGGGATCCTACGGTTTCACTGTAGCTGCCGCGGATACTTCGCCGGAGGGGCGAAAGAGTTGGCGCGGTTGGCATTTTGGGGTAGGGCTTCGGGCCGGCCGTCCCCGTAGTTCAGGCTTAATTCACGGGCGGGCTGGTTGTACCTCACGGTCCGATTCCGTTTCCCACGCTTAAAGCCCGTGGGGTTAGATGTGAGGTAGGAGTTCGCTAAAGCGTCTCCAGCGGTGACCCGTCCAACGTTGACAAGGAAACTTGTCCAGCATGGGTAGCACGGGGGAGAGGAGCCCACCGGCTCGCCGGTCCTCACCGCGAGGTGTCGGTCTCGTGCGGACGGTGAGGTAGTGGGTGACAGTTTCTAGGCTCATAACTTGTTATGTGCAGTGTGGTACCGAAATTTGTAGGATATGGGCTAACGCCTAGGTGCCTGCGGCTTACCATCACAGCCAATTTTTAATCGGTGTTGTTCAAGAACTGTAAAACCGATTTGACGAACTGGAGAATCTGAACGTTATCACCAGAGTCGCTTATTAAGCTTTACCGTCATAATTAATGCAGATGGCTATATGGCACCTGATTGGTTAACGTGATCTGATGTTTACATATTACAGAGGTGTAGTTTAATATGTTTTGTGTTTTTTTTTTTTAGATAATGCAGTGATATATTGAAATCAACCACAGTTTATCCTACAAACTTTTGTGACTTGATGATTAATAGGCACAGAAATGTTTTCAATTTCATCATAAATGTTCAGCAAAGCTCAGAGATGATTTTTCAAGATATATCCTTGAAAAAATCAAGCCAGAATTGCTCTGATTACACGCAGATTGTTTTTCACTACCAGGAATCGCTCTTTCACCTTTGGCATGGCTAGACTTCTTACAATGTTTTCTCCCTCCCTTTTCTTTGGAATCTATAGCGTTCTGCTTTTCTTATAGTCAGTTCTAGAGGGTCTGGGGTGTCAGTTTCATTTTTCCGCACGGTTCCAAGAAGAGTCTTTTGTTTTCTCAGTAAAAATTTGGAAAGAGTCGCCGATGTAGAACAATTGTCTACAGTCGGCTTTGAGCAACGGTTCAATAAGGGCGTATAACCGTTCAAAAACTACTCCCAGGTGCTTTTCCTGTGTAGACTTGCAAACTATACAGGTAGAAAGTTCTTGTGTGAGCGAGGACCCAAATCTTTATTCCATATCGCACTGGAAACTAATTGTTCGTCGATAATAGATACAGTTTGTTGACGGGTGCTAATTTATTATCTTGTTGGCTGCCTGGTTTCGTAACTTTATCATCAAGTCTGACATAGTTTCAAATTCGAATATATTTATTTAAAGGGATAGAAGTAGTGAAAATTAGTTTACGAGTCGACTCGTCTGTAGTCTACGTATTGTGGAAGTGTCATCACTTGTAGATATGATTATGATGATGATATTTTAACATTTCTTTCCACTGTTTTCCTTTTCCGTGATTTTTTTGGTTATACAAGTTGTAATCTTGGATTGCTTCACAATTGATCTGCATGTCCTTTGTTTTTTGGCCAATGTATCAATGTAGGGGTTGGTGCATCTTGGCGGATCCACACCCGGCTCTTCTGGCGTGTAGGAGTATCATAAAATGGTAGGTAAGTTTCATCATCTGCTACTATTTTTCATAGATTCGATTTCCACAATTATTCAACGTTTTCAGAGCGATTCCTACCAGCTTTGCTTTTTGGAAATCGTTAGGCGTTTATGGCACTCAACGAGTAACAACTTTTTCATCCGAAGACGATCATGTCAAGTTGAATTTACTGTTATGGTTTCAACACCAAGAGTTGTCTGAATCGCTTGATAGATGCATCTTGATTCTTCGCCGATTATACGTCTGACTCTTTCAATGTTTTCAGCGGTAAGTAACTGAAGAACATTCCTGGGCCTACCAGCACGTTCTTCATCACCAAATGATATCCGTCCTCTTTTGAATTCGCTATACCAACGAAACGCAGTTGCAAGTGAAGATCTTTCATCACCAAATGCGAGTTGCAATCGCTTCAAGAATGTTGTCTTGACAAGTCCATCTTTCGATAACAAATCGTATCAACCACGTTTGCTCTATGACAGAAGCGGCTCAACTAACAGTCAGAGCTTACTACTTAGGGATGGTGGTATTTAGAACTGCAGTGCTGTCCTCATAGTGTACACAATTTTCTCCATCTAGTTCGCTGCTTTCTTGATGCAGTAGTCTCGTCTTATACCTCAACATATTCAATGTTGTTTTCTATTTCTGAAGAACTACCATTGGTTTTGCCTAGAAATAATTCTTCATGATAATTTAGAATGATTACCAGCTTTTTGTATGTACCAAATCAACTATTTGTTATTTGTGATAGGAATGGTTCCCTTAACAGCCGCATGAGTTCAGAATTTGGTTGCAAAAGATATGAAGATAATTTACATGCATGAGTGAAATGGAAGATAAGCGATCTGGCGTCTTCAAAGAACTTCGCGTGGTAATCTTTAGGTCAAGCTGGTTCCGTTCGTTAACAGTTCTCATCTTAGTGCTTCATTCCTTATTCAGTCTCTTTTGGTTGTGCCTTTTCAAGGAAGCATCTGAAGGTAGATCATTCAATTTAAAATTTCCATGGGTTACTTGGCGGTAGAGATCATAATAACACATCATAATAAAACTAAATCTAGCCAATCAAATACGTCCTAACATTAATGCTAGGTTAAGCTTAACAACCTCCAAACGCATAAAACGAATATAATATTGAAATTATATTGACCCCTATGTGAATAGTTCGATTAGCAGACTTTTCCCATAATATTAGATGTGCGTGTGAATGTATGCCTGAAACGATAGCAGAAATGAAAAAAAAAGCTATCTCAAAGGAATCGGCAGAAACGAAAAAATATGTGAAATAGTATAAAACGCATTAAACTTGAACTAATAGAACACGATTTTCCATAAGTTGAAACTTCGCATGTACACTCGTAGTCCATTAAGCTAAAGCGCTGTAGCGTTAATTAAATAAGGTAATGAAAATTCTCGAAAGCCAGTTACTTATTTAGGTTCATATAAGTTACCATAAAGCTGAATAAGCATTGGCATTTAAAGTAAATTTATATTATCTACTTCAGATAGACGCAATATCATTATTCTAAGCGCTACACACAAGATAACCACATTAAAATATCTCGCAAATACCACCGTGTCCGTGTTTCCTTTTTTCTACTTTTATGCTGGTGGTAATTAATTTTCTTCACAGTTCTAGAAAGTAGGTACTCAATCGGTTATACAATAAACAGTTTCATCTAAATCTGTTTCCTTCTTAGTATGTATGAGAAGCAAATTTATACAGGTAGAAACTAAATTAATGTAAACTTATCTATTACCAAGTATACAATCTAAGCAGGTACTAAGCCTATTATTAAGGTACGTCGGAAATACTATTAAATCTGGCAACAGTTTCTATTATTTATAGGTCCTATTAATCTTTTTAATGCTCAGTGTGTTAGGTTTAATAGTAAGCGACCCCGTCACTTCGTACTCAGGTCAAACGCTACCTATTAGCCTTGAATAACCTTCCTTATATTCATAGATGTAATATAAGTATGCTCGCTAGGCTCTGATAGACATAATATTATAGTATTTAACTTAACTCGTATGAAACCGTTTTTCGTATAGATTATTTTGATTTATTACTATTATAATATCCTATTCTCTACCTAACATCCTAATAGATTTCTGAAGTGTCGCTTTGATTGTGGAAAATGATTGCATAAGTTTGTCCTTGCTTAATAAGCACAGCATGCTAGCATGTCTTAATCTTCTTGATAAAGGAAACCGCTTTTAGTGTCTACTTTTATCCACTTTTTAGGGGAGGAGGAGAAACTTTGTTTTGAAACAACGGAAAGATTTAGGAATCTATGATTACTTCTCAGCTGCTGAAACAACAAATCGTTTGCTTAGGAAAGAGGGTCAGCTTGCAATACCCTCAACTTCAACTCCTTCAACAAAAGGACTGACAGCGACAAATATTTCAACTTACGATATTTTACCCATTCCTCACGTGGGTAGCTCAGGCAATGGTGATGAGACGAGGATATGTTCGAGAGGTAAGAAGCGCAAACTCATTGTAGCTACAAGTAAGTACACCTACTATTGAATAAATAGGAAGGAAAAAGGAAGAACAAGGAGAAAAACGGGAGCTAATCCAGTTAAAAACCATCTTTTTTCATCAAACATTGAAAGTGACAGGAGCCTCAAACTGGGTATAATGACAATGACTCTAAGTAGGCCAACCTCTTTATAGATGAAGACAGAGGTGACTGAAACAATAACCAGATCGTCACATCAGACATAATTAGCTGTATTAGTTGATAGCTGGGTTGCTGTCAAATACGGAGGCAATCTTAACCTAGGTTTGCTTGTGGAGAAATCCAAAGATTATTAAATTAAATTATTTTGTGATATTTACCATTTTTGTTTAGAATTTTGCGAGAAAAAGTTTAGAGATGGCTTCAGCTTCAATTATTAAAGAGAACAGTAATTGATCCAGTTTTAAGGTCCAGTTTCATCTAAAAGCATTTCCACCACCCATCCCTCCAGCTTCAATTAAAAATGACGAAAATGGACAACTATACTTCTAATGTGGTTTAAAATATCAGGTAGTCATATGAAATTCTAGTGCTACGAGAAATGATTTTGCTGATTTTGCACTGGATTTGATAGTTTGGTTGTCCGAGACTATGATCTCTAAGATGCGATGAACCACCACTTTACCACAAAACAAATTACAAAATGAGTTTAATCGTGTCAAAGAGAATGAGTCCTCTGCTTTTTTGCTTTTTTTGCTAATGAAAATACTGATTATTGGAGAGGGTGGTGGTGATTGGAGCTATCCTATTTTTCCAGGAAAGTGGTACTGAATGTGACAGCCAACCCCTCAGATATATTAGGGCAGGAAATTTTCACCATAAATGACAGGGCTTTATCATGGACAGGAGGTGGGTCTGATGCGGTTATTGGTCATATGAGGAAGCTGCAGTTTTTCCATCAGTTCAAGTAGTTCAGAAACTATTACCATTTTCTTAAAATCGTCTTCGTTATGAAGCTAGTGTCACTAAAAAGAGATATAACTGAAAACTACAATCAAGCTACCAGAAGAGAATGTGGCGTTGTTATTGGCCATTATCATCTGTGTTATCAAAATGAACAATAAGATAGTGGTCGTGCATCCTATAATGATCTTCCAAAGAACCTCTGTTGCAAAAAAGTGTAATACTAATGCTGCATTCCTATTGGCTCTCTTCAATGCAGGGAGGATGAAGAAGGAATGAGTAGAACGAAGTCAGTACAGTATAAAGCAATTTTGATCAAGACATAAACATTAACTTTAATTAGGACCATTTCAAACACCGAAAGTGACACGAGATTCAAGATTGGTAGTGACAATCACTCTAAGGGGGCCAAGTTCTCTATAGATGAAGACAGAGGTGGCCGAAGCAATAGACCAACACATCAGATATAATTAGTGTAGATAGCTGGATTGCTGTCAAATATGGGGGAAATATTAACCCAGGTTTGCTTGTGGAGAAATCCAAAGATGTATGGAAAAAATGTTTTCGATGCCAAAGATAATACGAAGAGATTTCTTAGTTCTTTAGTTGAGCGTGATAAAATTACGGCTACCATTGATTGGACTTTTAAGCACTAATAACAATTATGCCAAATCAGCATAATTTGGGATTCTATGGAGCACATTTGAAGATGTCAGAATTTTTCAAACATTAACTATAGCAGTTTGCTGGCTTTTCCCCTACACAACAAACAATACTCATTTTCATGGTAATACCACATGATGCTATAGTCGCAAATACTGCAAAATTAACGTTATATACTGGGAGAAGGACACAGGAGGGAGTTTTCCAAAGAAAAACAACGTCAGTTTTGAAGAACTGTCTGGATCTATATAAGCAAAGCTCCTACGAGGTGGATTAGGAAACTAATGCGACTAATTTTTTATTAACCAATTTTTTTTTTAAATAACATTACTCTTCGCTCTCCCTCCAAAGTAGACCCCATGGGAAGCTTGTACACCAGCAGAGTCGTTGTGTCCAAACTTGATAGCAGCTCTAGAAGGCTTTAGCCGGTAACATCTTAAATAAGTCTGTTAGATTCTTTTGGATGTTCTCCAAAATGACGTAATTTTAAGGGAAAATAAAAAAGTCTCAAGGACTAACATCAGGTGAATAGAAATGATGGGAGAGGGGTGAGGGGAAGGAGGGACGACAAATTACAGGAATGCCTTTTGATGTCAGAAGCTCCCTAATGGAGATGGTGGATAACATAGGGCGTTGTCATGATAAAGCATCCATTTCTATGCAATGCCCGTTCACACATGAATCACCCTTCTTCTGAACCTGTCAAAGCCACACTTGTAAAAAAATTTGGTTGACAGGTTGAGAATTCTCACTTACTAGTTCTTTAATAATGTCGTCAAGCACCATATTAAAAAGGACTGGGCTAAGCACTCCCCCTTGCCTCAGGCCATCCTTGGTTAAAAATTCTTCGGACTCGATATTTCTCGTTCTTGCGTGGCTCTTACTATGGCCTTGCAGAGGTTACTATTGACATTTCGTTTTCTGAGGCTTTCCTCTACCTTTTCTAAACCCGCTTTGGGGTTCTTCAAGGTGTGCTTCAATTTTTAATCTTAACCTTTTTTATAATATTCTCTCATATATTTTCAGCATAATACTAAGTAAAGTAATTCCCCTGTAGTTCCCACATTGCCCAGTATCGCCTCCTTTATGTATGGCCATCAATATTCCGATTTCCCATTCTTCTGGTATTTTTGTTCAGTCCATATTGTATTATATAGTTGTTCCAGTATCTACTTTCATTCCATTTCTACCCATGTTTTTAATCATTTCTCCTGTTATGCTATCGTGTCCTGCCGGTAGTCATTCATCATCGTTATAGTTAAACGACGGTTTGATCTCACAAGAGCCCTCACAGGTTTGATGTTTTCGGTGGTTTTTGAAGTTGGTTGGCGAGGTTTATTTTCCACTAGTTCTCGCCTAGCCAAAAATAATTTGTGCCAGCGAAACTCTTATGCTGCTGATAAGCAATGTTCCTAAGCCTGCTTTAAGTTTTAAAAAGTTACACTTGCACAGTCTTCAAGATACACAAAACTTAATGGCATAATATGACTCTATTCTGTGTGGCAAAAGGACAACTCATAGGGAAAATCAAAATGAATAACATTTCAGAAGATTCTAAGGATATCGTCCTCATGAAGTTTCTGGGGAACAGGAACATGATAATGGAAGGTTAGTATAGTATATTTTTGAACGGATTCGCAATCCACCAGCTTGCAGATCTTACATTTTAGCGACCAAATTGTATAAGTTTAGCTACGAGTTTGGCTAATAAATTCCTTTAACGCATTTAAACAGTAGATAAATATGCAAACGGACTCCTTCTAGTCCTTGCAATATCCTCGTTTGATGAAGCTACAAAGAGAAGTCCTACGTCAATAGAGTGCCATTATTTTCGTAACAGTTTGGACATACAAATACAGCTACCGTACAAGACGACTAAACTCTTCAATAGGGAAGCGTTTAATTTATTCCTCGCTACTTCGATACGTTCATGAATAATGCATCCTTAACTTTGACACAGACTTAATAATTTATATAAACAATTGTAAACGGAATTCAGCGCGACTGTCTGCGAACCTTTAATAACCTCCGCTATAATCCCCGAAAGTGCTGAATATTAAATCCAGTGAATAATTGCTAGAGGACTTAATTTATATTCAAATAACTGCCGCGAGGTACCGGAAAATTTTTGAGTAACGACGCTGCGCTGGCGCCCTCTGCATCCTCCCCGTATTACCGATGGAAATTGAAAAGATTCGTAGTCGACGTATCGCATTGAAATTGATGTGCTTCGGGTGTTATGAAGCGCGGTAGAGAGAGCGAAAAAAGAGGAGTTCGCGGATGCTATTAAATTCTATTATACATGCTGGACGTACGTTCTATCAACGGATAATAATGTTACGTCCGGTATCATTGTAATTGGACTGAAATGTTGCCTTTTTGGAAGTAGGTAATATATTAATCATATGTTCTGCAATGTAATACGAACATTTCTTCATATCAAAATAAAAAATTAAACATCAGGATGTCAAGCTTACAAGGAAGGTAAGATATCTTTACAAATTGATTGATGTTAGGAAGGTACGAGACGGATATCAACATAAAAATAAAGTCAGTGAAAGATACTTTATTCACGGAAACAGCAAGGAGAAGGAGATATCTATCTATCTTGCTGCAACAGCTCTAGTTGTCACTGTCCAAATTCAAATTACCATTGCAGATCGAGGCGAAAGTTACGATACACAAACAATGCTTGCGAACCCAACTGAGGAGACGTAAAATACGTATGGCTACGTGAACAGTACGTGTGCGAGTTTACGAAAATAAAATCGAAAATAAAAAAATCATATCCAAAACAAGGTGATATTAATGAAAACAATAAATTGCTCTTCGTGTACTGCGTTTATTTCCAGTTCTGATCCTAAGTTACTGTCGTCAGACTAATAATTTATGATGTGTTAAATGTGATGCCCGCGTTCTGTAACAAGTGAGAGAAGGGAACTTGTGGTTGTCAACGAGCTTAACGAATGTCCTCGTGGAATCGTCTTATTTTTGTTTAAACGGTCCTAACTTTATGCGAATATGGACTCAATTGTAAATGCTAATGTGAACGTTTTTGTATCCCTTTACGTTTCAGTATGGAAATACTTTTATATGTATGTATACAAATAAAGTCAATTTTTGAATGTTGGATGATTTGACCACACTCTCCTCCATTCTCGTAAAATATATAACATACAGTGTATCCCAAAAAGTTTTATGCAAATGAGGAAAAAGTTTATATTACATTTCACAAAAAAAAAATTCTTGATAAAAAGCTCTGCATGATTTGTAGATCCATAATCAAGAACAACATTGGCTGGAATACCTATGTCATATAGGAATAAAACAGTACAAAAAGAAAAGGAATTGAAAAGGAGAAGAATATTCAGCGGTGTAGTTGTCAAGAGCGCTTCACGAGATTAAAGTAAATCAGATGTTCATACTTCGAGCTAGCAAAGAATTAGGTGTTCCAAGAACAACGCTAAGGTATAAAGTATCGGGAATAACTTCAGAAAATATGGAGAAAGTTGGGAAAAAATGCGTTTTGGGAAAGAGAAGTTAGTTGAATGGATAACTATTAATGCCGCAAACGGCTTCCCTATAAATAAAGAGGGATTGCTCTGTTCTGTACAAAAAATTGTTCAGAAAATGAACTTGGAGGGCCCATTTAGAGGTAGCAAACCAGGGCGAAAATAGCTTTACCCCGGACAATGTAAATTATACTAAATGAAAAAATTTTGGATATTCATACAGAGTCAGCTCTTTTAAAATTAATTGAAAATCAGATTCAAGAAACCACTGTACTTCATTTTTTCGAGAACACTTATCGTAGTGGTAAACAATGAGAAGGAAACATGTGTTATTTAGAACTATATAAATTATGGAAGGGCGTTAAGGATCTCTCTTTAATTCAGCGCCAAAGAACACAGCAAATCCAAAAGGGTCTACATCAGATTGTAAGTTTGAAGTATCACTGGTAGAAGGCATAGAATTGACCGATGACATAATTGATTTTCCATTTGCTGAGTGGAACAGTATCCCAGTAATCGAAGCGACAAGTTTGCGCACTTGTTCATGAGTCAAAACTGAAAGTCGAAAGCTGCAAGCAAGATAACAATACAAAAAAATACAAAGAAAGTAGCGCAAATAATGATGTGATCAATGAAAAGAAAACCATAGTAATAGAAGAAGGTATACAGGTAGTAAATTTCACAGCTGAGGAAATAAAAGAAGATATACAGACTGAAAGCACTATTGTTTGTCGAAACAAGAGAAGCAGGACGAAAACCAAATCAGCGTTTGGGAAAAGAAAAAAGAAAATATTTTACAAAATATAGTGGTAAAAGAACCAACAAAGAATATTAATTTAGTAAGTAAGGAAGGTAGTTTTTCTAGCTGCAGTACAAATAACTTGGAAGACATTTTGCGAGATATTCTGCTTCAGCTAAAACCGAAACCTACAAAAAGAAAGCGAAGAGCAGACAACTTGCCTTCTGTACTAACATTGCTGAAATGGCTGGAGATCGCTAAAGCGAAAGAAAATGAAGTGTTAAGAAACGAAGAGGTAAAGAAGGAAAAGTTGAAGATACGTGAACAAAAGAAAAAAGGACAAAACATAACATGCAACAGAAAAGTAAGTAAAACTGCGCAGAACTTAAATCTAGAGGATTACCAGCAAGATAAAAAAGAAAACAGTGCTGACGACAAAGAAGTTTCTATAAAAATTACAATTGATTGTTATGTTGTCGTACGTTATGATGAAATTGTGTATCCGGCAAAGGTGTTCGACATTGACATGGAAAATGCCAAATATATGGCAATGGAAAGAAGCAGCTCCAATTGGAAATGGCCTAAGAAACCAGATGTTATTTGGTACAATATCAAAGACATAAGAAAGATTATTACATCTCCAGTTGCACTTAATTCACGTGGAGTGTTTGTCGTAGACTTCCTTGCTTAAAAGTTGTGTTTTTACCTACTATGTTCTGTTTGTATAAAAAGTTTATATAATTTTTCTTATGGTTATTTAGAAAATTTAATTTTTATTTTTGGATTTATTCTTTCTAATGTGATATGAGTTAACGTCTGAATATCATTAAAACGTAAAAAATGCGGAGCGATAATAGTAGATAGCGATAATACCATAATTCTAGCCCATAAACTTAATTTATTACTTATTCTTCCTAAGAAACCTATCTTTTTTGCTACTTTTTTAACGATATAGTCTATGTAATTCATAAACGAAAGCTTACAGTCAATAATAACACCAAGATACTTTATTTCAGAAACTATTTCAATAACTGCATTATCAACTACAATGTCAACGTCTGGAGAAACTACAGGTCTACTACTAATAATCATCACTTTTGTCTTTAATATGTTTATCTTTAGCTTATTTATTTTAAACCACTGCACAATCACCTTTATGCCATCATTGATTTTGTTTGCGGCACGTAGAATGTCATCATCTGCAACACTTATTAGAGTGTCATCTGCAAACAAATTGATCCTACAATCACCAATCGCACTTGCAAGGTCGTTAATGTACAATATAAACAGCAATGGTCCAAGCATCGATCCTTGTGGCACACCCGAATTGACTATCCTTGCTTCTGACTCTAAAGAGTCAGATAAGAGTATTTGATATCTGTCTGTCAGATAACTTTTTAACCAAAATAGAGCTGCATCATTTATTCCATACCTACTCAACTTTTTGACTAACCTATTTCGGTCTATCGTTTCGAAAGCTCTCTTCAAATCAAGAAAGACTGCAATCACCTTTTTATTCCTTTTTATTTCTTCCTTCCATTTTGCTATCACCATATTTAGAGAGGTTTCACAAGAATGGCCTTTTCTAAATCCTGATTGAACATCAGAAAGTATATTATTCTTTTCCAGAAAAGCTTCAAGTTTCACTATATGCTCAATAACCTTTTCCGATGTCGGCAACATATTAATAGGCCTAAACTCCTGACATTTTTTGGTGTTATTTACTTTTGGAATCGGCTTCACAATAGCTGTCTTCCACGCTGCAGGAAAAACTTCTTCTTGAAAGGATTCATTAATAATGTTTAACAAAGTGTTAATTATGATGGGTAGTGCATCTCTAACCATATTTAGTTCAATACCGTCGGTTGTAGATTTGTTTTTCATTGAATTGAGAATTTCAGTTAATTTTCTCATTTCAATTGGGCGGAACTTTTCAAAAGAACTTGAGAAATTACGCTATTCTAATCTTACGCTATTCAGGCTATTGTCATCCTGTACAGTTTCAATACTATCGTGGATATCTTGTATACTATCTATGAAAAAGTCATTAAACTCAACAGCAATCTCTTTTAATTCTGTTTTTCTACCATTTGGAATGTCTATAAAATCAGGATATACAATGCTTTTATTATCAACCAAGTTCTTTAACTTTTGCCACATTTTTTTGGTGTCTCCTTTAGCAGAATCAATTTCATTTTTGTAAAAACTATTTTTAGTTTCTCTTATTGGGCGATTATAATAATTTTTGCATTTCAGTCAATTGTTCGCTCTGTTCTTTTAGCAACTTTGTACAAGCTATCTCTTTCTTGTTTCACAATTCTCAAATTATTGAACCAATAGTTAACTTGCCCTACTATTATTTGCTTAGGTTTTACAATTTGTTCGTAACAACTTTGCATTATATTTATTAAAGTAGATGTCTTGCATTGTAATTCCAAATCCAGAGCTTTGGAAGTGTTGGCAATAAGTTTAAAAAGAAACATCGGGCATGGGTTGCAAATGAAGATATTGAAACTGATTTTATGCAATCAGTCTTGGAAAATCCAAAATATTCACTTCGAAAAGATCCAGTTTATTGAATGTAAGTAAAACTACAATTGCTCGAATTTTGAAGGCCAACAAGTTTAAACTATACAAACCGCAATTTACCAAACGCAATTTGACGAACAAAGGTTCGAATTTTGTGTTCGTATTCAAGGAGAATTAGAAGATGATAGATTTATGACACAACACATACTTTTCTCTGATGAAGCAACGTTTACGTCTAATACTACAGAATGTTCGTAATATTATCGATGGTGGAACGATGTTAATCCCAATTTCTATGTCCAAACTACAGATCAATATTGATTTAAAGACAAAAGAATTGTTGGACCGTTATTTTTTCGAAATAACATGAATGGAGAAAGATACCTACAATTTTTAAATAATCGGTTGTCTGAGTTTCTTGATGAACTACCACTAAGTGAACGATGAAAAATATAGTACCAAGAGGATGGAGCACCATCTCACTGTAACATAAATATTTGAAATTTTCTCCTCCACACTTTTAATGGTACAGTGATCGGGACATGGAGTTTCTTTGGCCTTCAAGGTCTCCAGATCTTATCCCTGTAGATGTTTTTTTGTGGGCTACAAGACTTTCAAAGATGTTGATTATCTTGAGAGAATCATTAGAGATACATGTGAAGCTATAACTCCAGATGTAATTAGAACTGTTTAGAAAGGGACGGTGGATACGTTGAAGTTTCGTAATATTTAAGTAATTTCTCTTATTTCTTTAGTCAATAAATAATTTAAGTAATTAACAATATCTTGTAATTTTAATTTGGAAAAATCACTACAGTCTGTACATGTAATTTTGATTTTCCTTGTTTTCCAGCCAATATTTAAAAAATGTTGTTCTCGATTATGGATCTACAAGTCCTGCACAGCTTTTTATCAACAATTTTTTTATGACATTTTTTATGTACATAGAAACACAATTGACTGCTTAGCAGGTTGAAACATCTAGCTGAAATGACAACCCACGAATTGTCCGAGCTAGATCGATATCTGCTGTACCGACTTGTGTTGTGCAGTGCCTTTCGTTGTGCGTGCTACTTCCGACCTTGTCTACTAGAGGGCATGAGGTTGGAATTAGTCCATAGTCGGAGGTATTATGCAATTAAAGTTGAGATGCGAAGTGGGATGAAATTAGATTTTGAATTCCTAGTTGTGCTGACGAGACTTGGAAGGTCGAAACCACTTTGTCCTCTACTAATGCTGTTTAAGCGGTGATGTTATGTGTGTGTATTAATGATTATAGAGTCGTTTCATTAAATATTGTTTCGTTTAAGCGATATAGCGGCTGTTACAATCATTGCAGTCTAAATCAAAACTTCTGTGCCCAACATTACACGATATCTCTCTCTCAACTCAACAAAAGATGCATACAACATGCATTCATTCACCTCTAGTAATTTCAGTCGGAAAACCTTATCTGTAATAAAACGAAGGAACAGGTTACTCTCTAACACATTTGCGACTTCCTAGAGGATGGCTTTAATTAATTTGATTTACAAATATGTGACCTAGCTGTGACTAAGTTGTCTGGTTTATTCGAGGCATACAAACTACATGCATACTCGCCGAGAACTATAAACTAAAAATGTTCGGAGAGACGGGCGATCGTAACTTTGGCTGAAAATTTCGTTTTGAATTTATACTACATATACATAGATACATACATCGTACTGACAGAGACACAACGCGCATTTTAAGTGTCCCCAGTTGAGTGCTGTAAGTGAGAAACGTTCTTTGTCTGCGTTTATTAAACATTTATTTTAGACGTAATTTTATTTTATTACCCTCACCGTTGCTAAATTTATTAGACAAACTTTAGCGGTTTTAAAGTTCAATTGACGTCATCGTCCGTTTCTCCAAAATAAGTTCCTATTTTAGATTTAAAACGAAAAAAGAAGGTTATTATAAAAGTTTAGAGTCGTGGTTTCCTCCGACCCGATTTTACCTCTTAGCTAATTGTTTCTTTGTGCTTGAGTTTTATAGAAATAGAAACGTCTGCTTTGTCTTTTTCTCCCTCAAGTTCCTCTTCTCCTTTAAAAGCTTTCAATAACGGTTCGTTTTAGAAAAGCGCAAGCTGCGAGGCGTAAGCTAATCGTTAAACTCGTAAATGTAAAGTTAGATAAGCGAGCGATTAAACTTAGTAAAATATTTTGAGAATTTTTCGCCTCTTATTATTTTCCTTTTTTTTTTTAATTTCGTCCCTTTTCTCGTTTCGTTTCAGATTTTTCTCATCGTCCTCCTCAAGCGAAGAGGGAGAAATCCTGTGAACGATGGCGAATTATTTCCTCTGTAATACGCGAGTTCCACAAAATCTATAGTAAATCGTTTTTTTTTAATATAAAATACCAATTTAAAGTAAGTAGAGGCAACGGTGAAATAGGAACCGGTGGTACCAGAATCAATTCTCCGCAATTCTACGGTCAGTGAGCTGGATGATATTTCGAAATTGCACCTTTTTATGGTGCAATTTCAGTGGTCAGTTTAGTAATATTACAGTCGTTGGCAAAATTGTATTTCTATCTGATGTTAACACTAAACTTATAACTGGATATATAAAAGCGGTATAAAATGCGTTTGAAGTTCGAATGACAATTAACTACTATCAAACTCTACAATATATAATTCACACTTGTCCGTCTCTGCATACAATTCAGTCGTGTTGCTGAAGCGGCCGCTCGTTATATATTTTTCTAGGCTGAAACACGCAGTCGAAATGAATTGTGCAGCAGAACGTGTCTAAACCTCTATGTGCTGCATACACGCTCGTACAATACACTTCCGATGAGTTTAATATTAAATTGAAACGCATTCACGGGGGCTTAGTGATTATTTAATACCGCGAAATACCCTAGGAATTACGCTGCTCGTATAAACTAGTTTTTTTCCCCGAAAACTAAGCTTTAAGCTTTAACACGTCATTCATTCAATTCCATTGAATTTAGTTATTTAGAGATATATTCGAATATTAATTTTAGATTAACAAATTCAGCTTTTTCCTCTAATTCTTTTCTGTAATTCATAATTCTAGTCAAAAAGTGATGGGAGGGGATGAAGTATTGTCAGGAGGTGAGGAATTTGGTGATGGTCATGTCCGGAATTCTCCTGTAAGTCCTGCAGATAATTAACTGCATGTTTGATCATTCAATTCAATTTAATTGTAAGAAATATTGAATTCAATGAATGGTTTATTATTTTGGCCGTCAGATAGCACCTTAATAAGGAAGAAGCAGGATTCTATCCAGATGAGGAGATATGATTGGATAACCCATTCATGATACAGAATTAGAGCCTAGAATTAGAAATACACACAAGTGTCAACAACTTCAAAGAAGTTTGGAAGAATCTTCCAATGACAACAAGCTGCTTGAAATAAAATCCAAATAAAATATATTTCCAAATTGGCGATGTAATCCCAGAACCAATCAACAGGCAAGAAAGAGCTGCCCAAGTTCCACAATCACAAAAAACTGAAACATCATTTGAGGACAAAATTAAACTGACATTCTAGGAGAAGATCGCCAGAATTGTCAAGGGGATGAAATAGCAGATGACTATAGGACAGCTGCTAGCGAAAATGACGACGATGACTTCATAGTTAATACCAACACTAAAATTTGAGTCAAATTTATCAATGCAAGATTCTGAAACCCATGGGATCAGATAACCCTTTTGGACTTTAAAAATTATTTTTCTTTCAAATTCAAGTCATTATGTTTTCTTCCCTAATGACATTGAAGCGTTCTGGCGCTAAAAAGGTCGGGGGGAGGTTGGCTACAAAACGAAGGGTCCTATTAGAACAAAATTATTTTCAAAGTAATTCTAAGAGGATTAGTATGCTGTGGTTGCAAATTAGAGGTTATGTTTCCATCGAAATTTTTCCACCGACCATTTCACACCACGCCCATGTTGCACCCCAACTCCAAAATTTTTCATATTTCATAGGCCCATCGTAGGTTCCAGATCTTCCTAATTGTCCAGTTTTTCTGCATTTTGAAGATTGTCCAGACCTTCACAAATTTTCAACATTTTCACTAGTGATTAACAAATCCTGAGACAACTAATCTGAATGTAATTTTAACCACCATTTTAAGGAGTTAAAAAAGTTTTGCTACTAGAAAATCTAATTAATGCACACAATTACACACAACTAGGGTTCATGAATCGTTAACATTGCCCCTGAATCCGGTCCTGTACATTGTCACGAGAGCGGACAGCGTTTGCAATTTCCTGTTTAAATTCTGTATTCACGAATAAATATTCTACAACTAAATAATCTACCGGCAGTGGGATAATCAACTTTCATTATACGCAAACCACACATCGCAAATTTATTATAAATAAATTATTTGCCTATATGAGAATAAAAAAATACAGCAGTATACGGTTGGCCAAAGCTAACCGAATACTGATAGGATAGTCCGCCATTATTGCGTGTTCGATTTGTTTCGTTTCGGAGGTTTTTCATTATCGTCGGGGTCAGGTTTCGATTTAAAATGTTATTATCAAAATGTTAAATGCAGGATGATTTTGTGCTGAATTAAACAAACGCTGTTATTGCTTATCTGCAGGATTAAATGTAATGTGAGATACATAATTGTACTAGAATAATTTTTGCATTGTTGCGTTTAGGAATCTTTTGCTAATTATTTTGTTATATTTACCATTTTTATTTAGAATTTAATAGAAAAAGTTTACAGATGGCTTGAGCTTAAATATTAAAGAGAAGAGTAATTGATTAAGTTCTAAGGTCCAGTATTATCTAAAAGCGTTTCCACCCCTCTCCCCTCTCCTCCCTCCAGCTCCAATTCAAAATTATTTATTTAGTACGCTTCGATGGAGATAAAAATGAACAACAATACTTCTAATGTGGTTTAAAACAGCTGGTAATAGCTGGCAAACTAATTATCATCATTTAAATTGGATTTCTGGTGAAAATACAGTTAGGAATATTTTATCCACAGGTCTTTCTCTTAGGTCAGTGAATAAAATTAACTGGTTATGCTTATAAAGCAACGGTTAGAAGATACAGGCAGCTTTGGTTACAATCAAGCTGCTTGATCTTGTTTTTTCGTAAGAACAAGATGCGATGAACCATCACTCTACCACAAAATAAATTACAGAATGAGTTTGATCGTGTCAAAGAGAGTGCAGCTTATGGGTGCAATATGTTAAAATCTTTTTGCAAATGAAAATACTGATTATTGCAGAAGGTGGTGGTGATTGAAGCTATCCTATATTTCCAGTGGTGCTGAATGTGACAGCCAACCCCTCAGATGTATCAAGGCAGGAAATGGAATTTTTCACCATAACTAAAAGGGGTTTAACATGGACAGGAAATGGGTCTGATGCGGTTATATACAGGGTTGTTGGTCATCCGAGGAAGCTGCACAACAGTTCAAATAGTTCTGAAACCATTAACATTTTCTTAAAATCAATCAATTAACCATCATTTATGTTATCAAAATATATATCGAAATTCAGCGCTAACCATTCATTATCCGTTCTACTAACTATTCTATCTTCACTGCCTCCAATCAGAGACTTTGTGATGTAGTTATTTTCATCTTTTTTCTTTTGGATGTTTTAATAGGTTTTGATGAAGAAGACAAGACAAGACAAGAAGTTTTGACTAAACCGCCTATATTCGGGCATCGTGACTTACGAATCCTTCATTTTACTAATTTGACTCTCAAAATAAGACTTAAATGTATGGACTCACCCCTAACACAAAGAAATATCCGGTGTGAGCTTAGTATTAAAGATTTTATTTTAATAACTAGAAAGCTCGACTTTAAGAGCATATTTGAGAGATTCAAGTATATTCTTCAATGATCGATGGTTTCAATAACGCTAGCAAATTCCTACGATATTACATCTTCTCTCGGATAAAATATCCGTTTTAAATCAAACGCGCACACAGAAACTTATTGAACGGAATTTTCCTACCTAGGTAGCGACGCCCGACGTAACATAGTGAAAGTGTGAAACAAAAAGCGGTGTGACGTGATGTATAAACGGATTTCGGGACAATTAATAATGTCCCCCGTTCTAGTTCAATATCATCAAAAACGATATTACCGTGGAGATATTGGAACTTCCTATAAAGAATGCTACTTTTGACTTATGACATATTGATCGGCAATTATATTAACTCTATAAAAATATCGGACGCCATATTTTATCGGCAAACATAATATCGGCACAATATTTCATACGGCGGAGGAAATATGAAAGGATGATTCTTGATGAAATATCCCCTTCAACATGTCAGGGATGTTAAAGATTGCAATAACTTATTCAGAATAAATGGTTCCCGGTTTCTATTAAGAAAGGGAAAGAAAGAGGCAATTTACAACGTTCTGTCTACGGATATGAACTCTGCGACTCTAAAAAACTCATTTTTTTTCCATTAATTTCAATCTAAGTGGATTAAGTCCAGGAGAGAAGGTTGATTAATTTAAAAAAAAAGTTATACAAGGTTTTGAAGAAGGAAACATTCAATAATATCGCTTACTATATATGGGTACTTACTAACTCAGCGAGCTGTCTCAAACATTTTATCCGAAAAAGTCACCTAATTTTCCAATCAGTCCACGTACATTCAATTATTTACCCTCGAAATGCGGTTACATAAAACCGTAGTACTCGAGAGAATGAGACGAAAAAAAAAGAACACGACAGTCCATGACCTCACGTTTTGTTTTAACCTCTAGAACCCGGAATCGCACCTGGAATATGAACCAGGAGATGCATACGTGTACCCTGTATACATACATACCTCTAGTGCGCATATATATACCTATATGTATTAGAAGAGCGAAAACCTGGAAGCAAACAGAACATCTAGGACGCATATTACATGCCTAAAGGTGATGCACATGTACATACATATATGCGCTGCTGGTGTGTGTTCAAATACAACCGACAGCAAGCACACATACGCCAAACCGAATATTCATCTTTCCTAATTGCAAAAACTGGCGAGCATAACATAGTGTGCTAGTTTGTGCATGTTTACTTTAACCGTGTTGTTCACTAGAATTATTGTGGTTCTCTGTATTGTATATAACGTACGATAAACGTGTATGCGTATCTTGCGTTATTCGCTGCAGTGTGCTAAATAGAAGTGGGTCACCGAGTAGAAAATTAATATTTTTTTAGACCTTTACCTTGTAGAATTTAATTATTTCCTTTTAGTTTATACAGGGCGTCGAATTCAGGCAATACTCTCCAATATTACATCAAGAATCTTCACAAACTTAGACCTTGGTTCCAATAGCGCTAGTGCAGACTCATTTGACGAGCATGTTAATTACCTAAGCATCTACAATTTCTGGATCAGAATTGTCAACACTTATAACCGAACTATAAAAGGTGTAAGCAGAGATGTAGTCTGAGAAGAAAAACTACATAAAAGTAGAACTCTGGAGTTCACAATAGATACAGAAGAATCTCCTCTACTAACAGAAGAAGACATTAATAATCCAGTTTGAGTATATTAGCCCAAAAGTGAAGAAGATCTCTAAAGTAAAAAAAATCAAAGAGGGAACAGAAATAAAACGACTACTACATAGATACATATATTGATCCAACCTCTCGGCTTCTGGAAACTACAGGTTAATTGAGGGGGTGGTCTTGGTTTAACTACTAGAATCAAGAGGAGAGAACCTGAATAAAAATTTAAATCCCAAGCCGACTCTGTTGCCAATGGCGATCATTCTTCAGTTACTTATGGGAACAACATGGGTGATGATTAAGTAACGAGGCTGATGATTCGATGATAACATCCAACTGAGGAGGGAAATCCGGTGACCAGAGCAGCAATCCTGCCAAGGCGAAAGAATAATACATAGATCTGGCACAAGACAACGTGGATGGTTGCTTGAAAGTGCTTCAAATGCCTAATCAAGCACTTGAATCTACGGCTAAGAAGATGCCTGAGCATAAAGCTGATAAAAGAACCGAATCTGAGGTCTGAGGGAGGTATTCCAGAAACTTCCATAACAAAGAAGGCAGTCAGCCATACGATGCTGCAAACATATTCTGACTATATCTCCAGCAGAAAAAAGAATCTAACGACTCTACCTTCAGCTATATACAAGGTTAAAATGAAGGCATAAACGTGAACGAGTGGACCCACATTAAGTCCTTTGATAAGTTAGCTACAAGTTTGGCCAAATTCAACTACGATCAAGAAGTAGCAAATCCGTACCAACTGCAATGGGTAGATAGGAGTCTGACGAGACGATAGATCTGCAGCCTCTAACGAGTGCTTCTGAAAGACGTGCAGAAAGGGCTCCCATAACATCTGGTAAGCCTATGAAATCACACTATAACGTTAGGGCCAGAGTGTGATTTTATTTCTCAAACTAGACAACCAAAACACTACACAAGGGCGAGAGACAGATCGGGCGAATTCGTCCAGGAAAAGCAGACACCCTAAACCGAATCAGGAACGTAGAAATCAGAGATATTCTTCTTATTACTTTAACACTAGAAGCACCAGAAATTTTATCTACCTAAAAGCTCCATTTCAGTCAAAATGAAGCTTGTATACTTTATTTAGTAAAACACATTGAGCAAATAACTTTTTCTTATACAGAAAAAATAAGACAATACATACAAAAAATTATAAAGAATTGTATTTGATTAATTAACTCATGTACTACACAGATCACAGTTCTTTCTAAACAAACTATACAATAACATTTTGTTTGATTTTTTCCTGTGCAAGTACCACAAACTGCTTTCTCAGATAGTACACACATTTCCTTGGTTTTATTTTCCTTGCATCTAGCAATTTGACATTGTCGACATTTATTTTGGGTTGGATTCTGTGTGATAGGACAAGCTGGCTTTGCTGGTGATTTTTTTTTATGTGATGAAGCTTTCTCTCAGCTCTTCTGCTAATTTGAATATAAAATCCTGTCGACTAATTTTTTTACCTGTAACTTCTTTGTATAGTATCGACGCATTTATGGCTGCCATGTCGAGGATATTGAAAAAAAAACTTGAAGTGGCCACCTTCCCGATGCTGATTTTGTTGAATATTGACGAGCCATTTGGTCCAAAACATCAACTCCAAATTTTGTTTCATTGTAGAGTTTTACCCTCTAAGGCAGCTTTTTTCTTCTCCATTCCCTATTTTAATATCTGGATGCATGGAACTGAACAGGAATCCATTTTTGTTTATCCTGCCTTGATGAAGAGCGAGTGTCATTATTTCGTGTTTATATATTTTGGAGCTGTATAAATTTGGTCGAGAATGTTTTAGCGAAAGCAGAGTTCCTACTAAACGGGTCCCGTTTTTCTCTAATTTTTTAGCTAATTTTACGGAAGTAAAAAGAATTATCGGTAGTCACGTTCCTACTTTTATTCAAAAACGGTTCCATTAGCTTCATGACTACATGTTCACCAAATAAAAGATTCTGCGGCGATCATCTTTCGCAAGGTAAGAAAAACCGTTTATCAAATATTTAGACTTGACTGAAGCGGCATCTTGGTCTAGTAGGAAATAATTTCTCATCGATTGTTATATTTTTCTAGATTGTAACATAAAATACAATTTTCAATAAACCGATTCCAAATTTCGGATGATTATCTGTGGCTAATTGTTGAGATCTAGTGTTTCGCATGTCAAAGCGAACAAGTCTCATAATCTCTAAACATTTATTTCGTGGCGTATTTTGAAAAAATGTGGTCCCCATTCACTTGACCAAAGGTTTTTTACCGAAATTTTCCTAGCTCCATAAGCTCCTCTAAGCATATAACAAACCAACAAAAGCTTCAATTTCATGGAGAGTAATAGACCATAAGTCATTTTGCAGCTGTCTCTTTCCTTCGGCATCAGTGCACTTTTCTATGTGCCGAAGCATATTTTTAGTGATAAGTAGACGCCATGTACTAGAATATCTACAGATCTGTGTATTTTTATTGCCGAATCTTCCTAAAAACAATGTTATATCTTATACAGAATTGCAATAAAATGATATAGATTTTACCTGCAAATGTTTGGTTGGTATCCAGCGGGTACCTTCCAAATATAGTACCATCGGAGGCAACAAGTTCTGATTCAACACCTTGTCTATCCTTACCACGTTCAAACCGTCTACCACGATTTCCATGACTTCTACCACAGCTTCTACCCGCACCACGGCTAATACCACAAGAAGAACGCATTGGTTGGACACATTATGACGTACTTCCAATATCAGTGAATGAATTTCTTCGGGTCAGCGTAGACAAAAGTGATGTAGTTTCATCCGAATCGTTGCTCGATTTTTGAGATTCTGACATATCTATCACAAAATCCGAGTCTTCGTCGGTGCTATTATTATTGGATGATAATTCACAATCCGACTCATCCTGTGGTAAATGACTCAATTCCTCCAATAGAAGTCCTAAAAGGACATTTGTCTAGTACAATTTTTCTGGGAGATATCTTTATTTTAATTTGAAAAACGCTCCGGTGCTTCTAGTGTTAATAGTGCCTTTCTAGATCTTCTGATGGAAGCTGATGCGTCTCAGCAGAGAAGTTGTCATTATTTTTGTGTTAGTTGTTTTGTAGGTAAAATAGCGCCTTTTATGTTTATGGCTTCAGCAAGATCTCAAGATTAGTGCCGTCTAGTACTTCCAAATTGCATTGTCTTTCGATATCTCGGTGGGCATCCCTCTAATTTCTTCGCCGATGCGCAAGAGTGACTTCAATTGACTTAATTAGGAAGATGTTTTTTCGCCAAAATGTTGCAAATATAGCATACCTGGAAAAATAGTGTTCACCTCCTGTGTAGGAACTCGTTCCTATTTTTAATTAAAATAAATTAAACCTTAATATGTATTTACTTGGTGTTTATTGGCTAAAATTTTATTCTGTGTTCAATTCATTTTGCTGTTGTGCATTGTGTTTTAGGATTTTTGTATAATATATTTCGACAAAGTAATCAGAGAAAGATGAAACTTTTTGGACAGTTTAGTCCTTGGAGAGACCGAACCATAATCTAGAGGTTGATTAGTTTTGTAAAGTGCGAAGTCAGGTGGTATGGAGTGGCATGGTCAAGAGAACTAAGCCTTGCAAGAGCTAAAGCTTGCTGTCATCATGCAAAAATTTAGCTACATTTTGGCAACTGATCAGAAACTAAAACGATGAAGATAATGTCCAAAAGCCTACTACATCCGAACGTTGCGTCTGCATGGCCAGTTCAGGACCCATATACTACCTTAACGAAAGATGGGACAAACTTTATTGGAGAACATTTAAGTCTCTCAAAATGGCACTAGATGGCACTATTGTGGTATTTATTGTTTTGATAGAGGTTCAGGGTCAAAATTTAATTTATTGCGTCCAGGTAATGAGTGTTAATTCTGCTGTACAAGTTCTTTGTGGGATATTATCCACTTACAAGACTTCTTATAAGCGGTAAGTCATTTTAACGTCTAAAATTACCAACTGTGATCGCTACACTTTATTCAGGACGCCTAAATAAGGTAGAACGGTCTCCTGATATGGTTTTAAATCATTTTTCCGTGAAAATCCTCATGTAAATTAGAATAACTTGGCTATAGAGACAGCAGTACTCAACAGCAGCGACAGCAGTCTTTTACAAAACCTCATGTTATCTTGATTTTGTAGATACAACAGTGAAATACATGCATTACAAAGCGCATTTACTCTTGGATAAGCGTAGTTGTAATGCCACCTGCGTAAGCTCCCTGCCTGCTATTCGATTCGTCTCACTTTCCTTAACGGTTTGCGTTTGAGTGGCAGGTCAAATATAATCGTGTTTTGCATACGAATGAAACGAACGCCGATGTTTTATGAACGAACCAAAATGGAATACCCGTGCACAACCTAAAAATCCATGCGATATTATCCTTGTCGGACAGTCGTCGTTACTAGCTGTTTATTTCTTAAGTCGGTAAGTAACTCGAAACACGTCCTAAAGACATAAAGACATAGATGCATTACGTTTAAAAAGTTGCTCTGCTTAAGCTGCACGGAGATCACGTATATCGACTGCGAGTTACGCAAAAGGAATATTTAATTTCTATACGGGCTCACGTAGTGCGCGGTGCTGGCGGAGGGGGTGGTTCGGTATATTGGTAGAGAAGAAGTACACAAAATATTTTATTGCCATCGAAGGTGAACTGGGTCTCTTCGCTATTTGTATTCGTCACATTCTCCGGATACTTAAGTGCTTGTTTTTCCTGAAAGATGCAATTAAGTTTGCCGAATTAGGTGCTCAACGGTACGAGATTTACAAGGCAGAATTATCAATGAAAATATCTTTCTCGTTTTTGTCGTTTCTTTTTTTTCTGTTAGTTCGATATGGGAATAAAGCGTATTGCTTCCAATTTTGTAGGTTATTAACGGATGTCTCCTTTTAAAGCTGATGCAAATTTATAATAAATTATTGTACATTAATGCTTCTGTGAGTTTGTCACTTTAATGAATGTTGACAATGAAAGCTTGACATAAAGATTTTATCTCTATAATATTTTGGTTTAATTTTTTCTATTTGTTCTAAGGTTTTAAAATCGGTTGGAGAGACAAAGGAGCTTTCTGCATGGGATGAACAATAAGTTTCATTGTGATCTAACTTGGTTGTATCCTGTACTATATGTAGATTTGGTTGATTAACCGTCCGAATTCAATTAATTCAGCTCTATTTTAGGTTTAACTTAGTCTGGAAAACTTGTGTTCTAGAAAATTGCGCTTGATACTCCATATCAAGCGTAGACGTACCATACCTTCCTTCATTGCCAACAACTTCAGGGCCCTTCATAACATCCCACAAACCACCGCAGGAATCAGAAGAATCGACAACATCAACTAACTACCATCTAACTATTAAAGTACTTTCCTTAGTCATTGATGAAGCTAATAACGTGCCATCGAAAAAAAACATAATTGGTGTAGGCTATGTAAATGTTTTTGATCGTTGCTTTAGCCACTACAACATAATGACATGTATTATTTGCAATTATTTGGCATTTTATTGTAACCAAAATTTATAACCTCAAATTAAATGTCAAGGAATAAATGTCATTATGTGAAAGTGGCTAAAGTAACAATCAATTCACATAGCCTACTCTAATTATGATTTTTTTCGATGTGTCTATACAAATACTACAGTCTTAGAGAATCATTCTCACGAAATAGAACTTGGTCTATATTATTGACTACAGATTGAAGGTTATCATAACAAATATTACGATGAGAGATCTCATGTTCGTTTTAACCGTAAGCTGTTTTTTTTTGTATAGTTCGTATTATCTTTACGAAAAAATACTAAAAAACTACCCTCACGAGGGTATGTGGTGTCAGCGGAACTTTGCCAATAGAGCACCCACCCGGACAGCATCCGAGTGTCAAAACAAAAAGAGAGAATTTGACGAATACAAGAGGTGGAAAGGTGCAACTCGCACTAAAATGTATCTCGTTGCATTGAAACAAAATTTGAGTTTGAATTAGCGTTCATATCAGGTAGATCCTATTGTTAAATTGTAAAAAAAACTAGTAGAATCTATCGATTTGTCTGGAGAACTATGGAACTTAGCGTTAGCTAACTTCATTGCAATAAAGTTAAAATCGATAGATTCTACTATTACATCTAAGAAAATAATTTAAAATTAAGATGCATTTGCATAGAATGCTGACAATCTGTAGCAAGATCGAATCTTCTGTAGAGATACATCTACAGAAGCATCAACAGCAAGAACGCAGGCGAAATAAACGTAGCTGTCATCGTGGGCAAATCACAGTATGCGACCAAAATATCTGGTCGTTTGCAAGACGGCAGTACCAATATAATACCAAAATAATTCAAACCACCTCTATGTAGATTGGAGCAAACATATCATTCCGACCAGTAGTCAACATGAAACGACTTACCAAACCATCAACAATAAGACCAAGATCTCTTTAAGTAGCTTAACACTTATCTCAAGACTTGGACCAACATTCAACGTAATACCCAAACCTTCGATATGAACCGAACTACCAAACCATCAACAACAAGAATAGTTCTAATATGAACGCTTTTTTTAGCATTCTGGGGCCATTAGTTAGGCCAAACGGGATACAAATTAGATTGAGACTGTCCCTTTTGAGACTCTCACGGACGTCAAACCTCTCTAATCGGTTGATAGACCCTCACGAGGGTATGTGGGGTCAGCGGAACTATGCCATTAGAGCACCCACCCAGACAGAATCCGAGTGTCAAAACAAAGAGAGAGAATATGACGAACCCAAGAGCTGTAGAGGGACAACTCACACTAACTTACATCTCGTTGCATCAAAACAAAATTTGAGTTCGAACTAGCGTTCATATTAGGTAGTTCCTTCATTTAACGCAATAGCCAAATCTTTTATAGGAACCGACTTACCAAACCATCAACAGTAAGACAAAGATCTCTTGGACCAACATTCAACGGAATACCCAAACCTTCGATATCAACAGACCTACCAAACCATAAACAATAAGAACAGTTCTAATATGAACGCTTTTTTTGGCATTCTGGGGCCATTAGTTAGGCCAAACGGGATACAAATTAGATTGAGACTGTCCCTTTTGAGACTCTCACGGACGTCAAACCTCTCTAATCGGTTGATAGACCCTCACGAGGGTATGTGGTGTCAGCGGAACTATGCCATTAGAGCACCCACCAGGACAAAATCCGCGTGTCAAGACAAAGAGAGAGAATCTGACGAACACAAGAGCTGTAGAGGGACAACTCACACTAACTTACACCTCGTTGCATCAAAACAAAATTTGAGTTCGAACTAGCGTTCATATTAGGTAGTTCCTACTGTTGCACCGCCGCCATCATCTCCAGTAATAATGCGATTCGAAAATTAACCACCTTCTTCCTTGTATCGACGGAGAAGGGCCAACACAACCTATCTTTCGATAACTTCCATTCGTAATTTCACGAGAAACGATTCCCAACAAGAATTCAATTCGTCCGCTGTAAAATAACACAACCGCCTCTACAGATGTTACCTCTACCGTTGTCGACGGTCAACTGAACCACTATTCGACGTCATGCGCGAGTTTGTCGACCTTAGGTCGTTAAAATGTTAGTGTGACGTCAATGTGACGTCAACCGGAAGTTATGAAAATGTCATTAAGTCTGTATTGTTGATATTCCGTAATTATATCATTTTATAATGTATCGGCTAATTAAAAGTAAATAGAAAGAATAAATAATCTTCTATTCTAGAGAAAGGGAGCTATATACAGGGTGTTTCAATAGTGCGGTGTCGGTCGGAAGTTAAAAAAAGTGATGGTTTAAAATTGCTTTCGTTTATACTGGGTGTTTCGTTTATACAGCCTTTAAAATGCTGCATATGAGAGGAATGTCAGTGCTTCTTTAGTTGCAATTAGTATACAATGCAATTTCGGTTTTCCTATAATACAAACTTTCTTTAGCACATTCTACACGATTATATTCAAAAACATATAAGTAAGTAGCTAAATAAGCAACCAGCAATGTTTTAATAACACTTAGGATAAAGGTTGATGGTTCGGTAAAGTAATTGACATAACCAATATCAGTGGTTACAACTGTCGTGGCTGTGACTTAATCGCGCATCCATCGCCCTTGTCCTAGATACAGAAGAGATGGACCACACTTTTGATTTTGACGAGGTTGAGGTCCTGAATTAATAATGCTTTATACAGAAGACTATTGCTTCAGTTAATTTTAGGAAAGATGTTGAGAACCTAAGTACCATTTGTTTTGATTTAATCATTTAATATTTATATGGCTTCACCGTTATACTTCTTTGGTAATTTCATTCAGTTTAAAATTATCATATTCTTTTGATACTTGATTGTATTTATCTTGGCATTTTTCTTTTTACAACTTTTTTTGGATGTTATCGAATTTAGTTTTTAATATCTGTGCTTTGGCAAAACTTCGACATGACGTTTTTGCATTTATGTATGGTTTGAAAATTTACACAGCTGTGTTTTCAGAATTTTATTATCAGATTACAACGTCGAAGAATTTTGATTATTTAATATTAAGTTCAATTGAGTAAGTAGTCTCTCTATTGTTATTTAACAGTTGTCCTGAAGAACGGGTCGATGGCCGCAGTGGTTAGGCGGCTGACTGTTGTTGTGAGAGGACGATAGGCGCCGGGGTTCAATTCTCTGGAGGGACGGTGACATTTTTTCAGAGAGTTTAATCCCGGATCGACTTGCCATTCGCTGTTGGGAGCAAAGTGATTAACAGCGCGGCATCATAAAAGGCGATATGATGCTGTCACAAAGCCAATTGAACACAACATACAGACACAAAAACTACACCGCGATAGTTGCAGTGATAGCCAGACAAGCGATACAGTTTACGGAGTCACTGCAACCAAATACAATGTTAATATATATACGTGTAAAGAATAGTTCCATTGGCGTAAAACACAGAACTAGTGCCACTAGTCTTTTATTTGGAAAGTGTACGACCAAATAAATATTGAATGTATGTAAATGTAATCGTTGTCCGTTGTACGAACTCGCAGAAAGATGAGATAACTCAATGAGAGACGGAGACGGATGAGAATTACTAAACTGCACTTAATCTCTGAATTCGTATTTCACAAGAAAGGTAGTAAATGTATAAGACAAATTTCAAACAATTTTTCTTCACTACTTACACATAGTGTTATGTAATACACGACGAAGACGAAACCATTGTGTTTTTTCAGAAGACCTAAAAATCCAATACACAAAAACTAAATTTATTATTTATTTTGTAAAATATCTAGCTTTTTCTTAGAACACGTCACACGTCACAACATTTGATGCCATATTCAAAATGAGCTTTACAATTTTTAATAAATAAATCTGAGTGTTTCTTTTCAACTATTTCCAATGCGTTTGCAGTTAACAGGGAAATAATATTATTACGATATAAACTACAAAAGAAATTGTTATCGAAAGATAATGAAAGTGTGTTAATGAAATTTACAAAATTCTCTTGAGGTTTCTTTAAATACTTCAATTCACTATCCGAAATTCCATAATCTTTGAAAAAAATAAGGAGTTCATGTTTATTTTCAAAATATCAGAATCAATATTAAAAATACAATTATTAGAAAATAATTGTTGGAAATTGGTTCTAAGCAAACCGTTGGATTGGGATTATATCCATTCATTGATCTTATTTTGCCGAATAGGTGCTCTAAAGGATCCTGATTTAAGCGGCATGTGAGCAGGAATATATAATTTTCTTGTTTAAAATCAGACCACAGTCCTAGTATCGACTTTAAAGAAACTTGTAAACCTTTAAAGCATGGCGGATACTTTTTCGCCAAATTGAAATCCAGGCAATGCTTTCACGTAGAGTTTCCTCTACTAAAGGATGTCTATCGGATAAAGCGCATTTAAACTCATTGCTGTCATTTATCGTTTTACTATTCAAAGAACCAAAAACGTTATTCATTTTTAATAAAAATATAGCTGTTGCTTTAGCGGTGGCACTGGTAACTTGTCCTGTGGATATTGCTAACTTAATAGCATTTGAAAATGACTTGCTGAATACCTGAGTGGCTAACTTAACACGCATTTTTTGAAAAGGGTTTGGATTAACATGAGCTTGAGTTCTTCTAGGCAGTACTCTAGCCAAAGCTTCACTATTGCTATCCAAAGTATAAACATTTCTTATAACATTCCAAGACACACGCTCGCCATCTATTACAATATCGTTCCTTAGCAAATTGTTTCGTACACTTTTAATTAAATGAGGTATATCAAATATTACGTAAATGTTTTCGTTGTTACACAAAAAGTAAGGATTTTCCTCTGTAACACCTAGTTTCTTTATAGCCAATTGGTTTGGCGTACTTTGATCACAAACCGTTGTGCGTATATCAAAACCAATTGCTTGTAACCACTTGATACATTCTACAAGCATATCCTTCATTTCAGTGCCTGTCACACCACTACTAATAAAGTAACAAACGGGGATGTTCCACCTGCAAAATATTTCCCTTAACATAAAAACTAGTGCGTGGGTTCCAAATATGTTTGAACGTCCTAAGAATCCTAAATCTCACCCTCACCCTCGACTAAATTTAATTTCTCTGAATATTCTACACCCTTCTTTAAAGACATTTCGTCAACAAGTAACGAACACTGTTTTTCTTTTTGCGACATTGCCTTTGCTCTGCACTTTAGAATGGATTCGACTTTTTTGGAAAATCCTGGACGCAAATGAAATACGTTTACCCATTTTTTTATAGTACTTACACTGGGCAAATTGAATTTCAATGAATTGCGCAAGTACCTGTAGGTGGCTGGAGACTTAAAGTATAAAGAAATGGACAAATGCTGTTCGCGTTTGGTCCATTTGCCTCTTTTGTTCTGATGTAATTGCATATAGATGAATATTTTAACATTTTCACCTAACATTGAGTAAGATGGATCACGATAAAAATGGTTAAAACCTGAGAACCGTTTTTTTGCACGGGTACAAACAACTGGCTCTGTAGGAATATAGCCGCAAGGTGCAGAAGGAGAATAATGTATTTTCTCATGAATATTATTATTACGTACGGAACTTGTGGATGGTAAAGACGAGTTCAAATCATAGTCAAAATCTGGACAAAACTGCCTTTCAGATGAATAAGTTCTTTCGGGAAAATTCGTAAACCCTACAGATTCAAACATACGTGTATCTAGCTGAATGCTAACTTCTGCCGTATTGTATTTTCTCAGGAGTAGGTGCACGGCAGTAAAAATTAGGGCTATTTGAAGAGGGGATTGGCACGGCGTTTCTGTTAAGTTTATTCTTTATGGCTACATTTCTGAAAGAATCCTCAGAGAAATTCTTCTCACATATAAAATAATGTCGAAGAATATTTTGCGGACAATCAACCAATTCAAGGTTTCCAGAATTTCTTAACCATGTTGTACATCGTGCTATGTTGGTGACAGGGAAATTAAATTTGTTTATATCTTTATCTTTTACTGTTATACTGCAACTATCGTAAATACAACATGTGGTCGTATATTTTGGAGTTGTATCCATTGTTAATACAAATTAAAAAAAAAACTATAACTAATTTTATCTAGAAGAAATAATGAAAAGTAAATTAATGAAGGTAAACAAAAAACCTAAAAACTAAAAAAATCTTCTGTAAACAAGAAAACTAAAATATAATGGTCGAAAAAATGCTAAGTAAGGATTTTTTTCACCTACATAGGCTTCAAACGAAAAAACATATAATAATGAAAGCAATAATATACCATATAACGAGAAACGAACAAGTGATTGACGTCTCTGCACGCCACACTACCTTGCAAGTATTATAATAATACTGATCGATTATTCGCCTTTTCTTGGTCGACTGTTTAAATGCGTACCTCCCTTGCCCAACCGCTGTTTATCTCTCACACACTCCGCTCTTATCTCATACAGTGTGGAACAGCCAAATGTCGATTTGTATTTTTAAATGCGCATTTTTTTCAAAAAAAAATTATACAGGGTGTGTTATGTGACAGTGGCCAATACCAACTTTCTTATTTTAAATGGAAACCCCTGCATATTATTTATTTTTTGGGTTCTTCGGAAAATTGTAGACATAATTCATGTACAATGTCCCATACCTATCTTCAACTGTTTCGGAAATATTAAGTGTTTTCAGATTTATTACCAAAATTAACATTAAAAAAAGAAAATTATTTTATTTCACAAATTCGCTACATTACACTAAAAATCTATTTCCCATTTAGCTCTTGATATTGATAAAGTAAGCAAAAACCATTGCTGCGTTCCTTTTTACTGATATGAAATTAAAAAAATACAAAGACCGTTTTGTTTATTTTCGTAAAAACTCATAGCCTTAGCAACATGTTGTCTGCCTGCATGACAGTAGTGATCAGTGTCAGTGCTATTGTCGTTTGAATTTCGTTAACCGTACGTAATAATATCAGAAAAATGGTTCATTTAACAGAAATGCACAAAATAACCATTCTACAAATGATTGGTTATGGAGATAACACACGGACACAAATGGAAGTTTCTCGATTATTTCACGAAAAATTTCCAAATTTGCCGCCTGTATCCCAAGGAACAATTAGCAAAATAGAAAACCAGATTTGCGAGCTTGGTCATGTAAGGACATATTAAAAAAGTAGCTGCCAATGCAGTAAGTGATGATACGAAATTGGATATTATGCTTGAGTTTCAAGAAAACCCACATAATTCTGGTCGAAAAGCAGCCCCACTGTTCAACATTAGCCACACATCAATTTTTCGAGTATTAAAGGAAAGTAAAATGCATCCCTATAAAATGATGCTAACTCAGGAGCTCATGGAAGACGATTTCGATAGGAGAACGTATTTTTGTGAACAGATGATGGCAATGTTAGATAACAATGTGATCCAATTAGAAGATATTTTATTTTCTGATGAGAGCACATTTACACTTCACGGCCATGTTAATCGTCAAAATTGCCGCTATTGGTCTAATGAGAATCCTCACTGGATGAGAGATGAACATACGCAATATCCTGAAAAAGTTAATGTTTGGGCAGGAATTGTTGGAAATCACATCGTAGGTCCCTTTTTCATTGATGGTAACTTGAATGGAGATAAATATTTAGAACTGCTCCAAAATAATGTCGTGCCAACTTTCGCAAACTTATATCCTAATCCAGCAAACCCACAAGTTCCTGCCAATACAGTATGGTTTCAGCAAGATGGAGCACCGCCCCATTTCCAAATCAATGTCCGGCAGTACCTGAACCAAATTCTTCCAAATCGGTGGATAGGGAGGATCGATAGAATGGCCAGCACGATCTCCTGATCTGACGCCATTAGACTACTTTTTGTGGGGATATGTCAAAAGTCTTGTATACAATACTAAACCCCTCAACTTAGATGACTTAAAAAGACGAATCACGCTTGCGATTAGATCAGTCACGCCTGAGATGTTGAGTAATGTTAGAAGACATTTCTATACCAGATTAGCATGTTGCCAAGACGTTCGCGGCGAGCATTTTGAACATTTACTACATTTACATGAGTTTTTTGTTTTTTTTTACATTATTAAGAAATAATCAGTATTACTTATTAGGTTTTTAGTGTAATGTAGCGAATTTGTGAAATAAAATAATTTTCTTTTTTTAATGTTAATTTTCGTAATAAATCTGAAAACACTTAATAGGTATGGGACATTGTACATGAATTATGTCTAGAATTTTCCGAAGAACCCAAAAAATAAATAATATGCAGGGGTTTCCATTTAAAATAAGAAAGTTGGTATTGGCCGCTGTCACATGACACACCCTGTATAATTTTTTTTTTTAAATGCGCATTTAAAAATACAAATCGACGTGTCCAAGCGTTTTTCCCAATACACCCTCATTTATTTGTTATCGAATTTATTCCATTTGGCTGTTCCACACTGTATACATACTAGTATAATATTTGCTGCAACTAAGCACCCATCACATTAAAAAAAAAAAAAGTTCGCATTTCCGAACGAAAATTTTGCATTTCAATAAAGAACTTAATCAATAATGTAGTATCAAGCCAATTACATTAATGAACAAGCTTCGATAAATATTTATTAAAATTGTTGATGTAAAATTCGTAGAATACTTCTCACTCTTAGTATTCAAGGTGAGAGAAATATTATTTCGCTGAAACGCTGGATCGGCATTACATCCCTACTAGTTATTCTTGGGATGTCTGAAAGTTATTTATCACTTGTAGCGCCTGTCATATCACCCTCACCCAATACAGCTCGGATCATTTATAATTCTTCAACTTATGAACTTGTATCACAAGCTTCGACATGTATTTTTATAACTGCCATCGTGAAAAGGTCAACTCACATACATGCTTTTTGTCCCTCATCTATCTTTCTCTTTTTCGTTATAGGATATAAGCTATATACGTCGAATGAAGTTATAGATAAATATTTATTGAGTAAACAGTTTCGAATGTATCGACGTTTTTGAGGAACTGGATATTATTTCAATTTAATCATTGAGTGTTGTTATTAACGATAATCTAGCGGTCAGTAGATGAAATATATTTCGAGGTTGCTTTTTATTTTACGTTTTTAACAGTGGGAGAAAAGTATGCAAACTATATCCAGTCTATAAAAGTTAAGCTGAAAGCAATTTTAAAATAAAATCGTCAAGATTCCTTAAATGTAGAATTAAACTTGAAAACATTTAAATCCTTATAGAAGCTTTTACGCGTAAAATTTAAACTGAACATTAGACGCAATTTATTTAAATGGATTTAGGAAAATATGTCGTTTAGTCGAGAAATCGTTTTCGCGAAATGTCAAAACTCGCTTAACCTGTTTCGAAATTCGTCTTAAATCCACCATTTCAGTGTTTGTCAAAGCAACACACGGAGTAAACTTACACGAGGTAAATATTCACATATGTATATAATCCACTTTGCGTCTGCTTGACTATTCGAGAGAACTATAAAATCTAATTAAGCAAGTATTCGACGTACACGATGTGGAGGATACAGCGAAGAGCGATAACTTGCACTTTGACTTCAGACGCATTCCCTTCAGTGCTTCAGAGCGAAATCCCCAAACAACCGACGCACACACGTAAGGTGTTCTACACCGTCTCTAGTATTTATTAAATTACACGTAGTACATGCTACAATTTAACAATACTGAAAGTTCAGTTAAACTTGCAGACATGCATCTTTCATCCACTTGTCTACTCCCTGTTATACGAATTCGTCTACCGCCCACTCGTTTCTATCTGTTCTACGTTATAGTACCTACACCCAAAGCGGAACCGTCTCATTATTCATAATTCACTACTCCTCCCTTTGAGAAACTCCTCCTGTATATACATATATATATGTATACGTGTGTTACATACACAGTTACCATTATGTATATTATATATACATACATTCGCTGTCATACAGCATATACGCGTGTAACCATCTTTCCTACACTTCCTGTATTTAATATGAACCTATCCTTTTCCACGTTGAATACGACCGATAGGCGCACAAACTAGAGAGTTAGGTGTAGTTCATTAGCTAGAGTACATTTATCATGTGACTGCGGTCTTCTACTTATGAACACGTAGAAAATGCGGTAATGGAATTGTGAAGTAGAACATTAGAGAAGTTAAATTAAGATGAATAGCTATATATGGTGGAGGTGCTCTCGAAATATGAACGTATGCTGACAGATAATGAGAACTAGTTTAATATAGGAAATTAGAAGACTATACAGTAAAATCATGAAAGTTTACGTGAGATGTATATTTATAAAATTTGAAACGTAGATTCTAGATTAATCTAAACCAGATCTGCTTACACCCAACAGAAAATTTAATTATTTCTTCCTTTTATGTTGGTTATTGCCTTCTCTAAAAACAAACTAGGAACAATCTCCCATCATAATGGGATCTTTTTTCCTGTTCATCAATCATCTTATTATTAATTATCAGGAACACAATCTAAATGTGACTACAAAAAAATAAACTTTGAGGGAGATTCGACACCCCAAAATTTTTGTAGTTTTCCACTAAATTAGTTACGATGTCGTAGTAGTTTTCAGGCTTTTGATTTTTCAGAAAATGTTTGAAAACAAAATGAAATTAATAGAAACACCAAAGCATGCTATCCATATAAGATGAAGCTATAGGCAAACATACCAAAAACAGGTATGGCAAATCAGTTACAGATAGATCTAAAATAAATATTTATGCAATTTTATTTTGCAGGTAATCAGATTTAGAAGCTTAAAAGAAGAAGGAAGAGAATTGTGTATTTGGGTAATCTGTAAATTAGAAGGTTGCGTTTGGAATAATAAAAGTCTATGTATGTTGTCGTGGATAGTTAGCATAAGACTGTAATATGCAAAAATTTGTTTAAAATAAGAATATGTTGAGGCTTCTCTTAGTAGTGGTTTCAAAGTGAGCAAGTGCAAGCACAACGAAGTGGTCAAAGATCGACAAACACGATAGAAAAGATGGACTGTTTATTGACCACTACTGACCATCAGAGATATTTTTGATTTTGATTCCTGTTTAGGCCACAGCCGCCATACCCATGTTTTGGAGTCTAATTTTGTTCATTGGATACGATTAACCATCGTTTGACTATGTTTGATCAACAAATAATTTTTTTGAAAATTTAACAATAGTGGAAGAAAATAAAAACAACTAATTCATACGAGTATCTTTATCCTATCTTGCTTCAAGCCACTTAATCATAGCAAGCCACAACTCATTGTTTGACAACCCACCGGTTAAATTTTATCCAACCTCGAAGTCACAGTTCTAATATTCAGGATTCGTTACTAAATGCACAAGTTGTTGATGATGTTATCGGTTCATTGTTCTTTGAAAATAGACGTAAAATCGAGAAGAATTTGTATCTAATTAAAACAACTGTAACAGAAATAAGTTTAACAAATTTCAGTTATAGTATACATATATTATCAATTTGAACTGGAATGCAGTGTTTCAATAAAACACTGCTTCTGATATGTTCCGAATATTTTTTTCAGAATTTATTAGACTTTTCGCGAAGAAATTTTCCATTCAGATGTATGAAACAAAACAATGCAATCAGGACGTCGATTTGGCACACAAAGGAGTTAAAGAAAATGAAAAAGACTTTACAAAGAAAAACTTTAATAATGATTACATCAAACATGCTGAAAACAAGTTTAAAGCTGCTTGGAGAATTATAAATACTAATTTAAACCGTAAAACTCAGAATAAGGACAAGGTCCAATAATACCCCGAAGAATTTAATACATTTTTCGCGGTCATACCTCAAATAATAAGGACGAATTTGCAAGTAACAACTAACGATATAAGTCCTCTTTTGAGTAAACTTAACAAACACCAGCATAACTCATTCTATTTAGATTACACCTCCGAGACTGAGGTTTTTACAGCTATTATGAACCTTAACAATTCTCACACCTATTTTAAAACATATACTACCAGAACAGGCAGAACCATTAGCAAGGATATTTAATATATGCGTACATGAGTGCATCTTTCCGAGAGAGTTAAAACTAGCTAAGGTAATACCTTTATATATAAACGGATGCAGAAAAGATCCAAGACCTTATTGACCAATCTCCATAATACCTGTTATCTCAAAAGTGTTTGAGGAGATATTGAAAAGCAGACTACTTAGCTATATCGATAAAGCATCTCTCTTTTCTGTGACCAGCACTATGGGTACCTAAAAGACAAATTAACCATCCAAGCAATCTGCGAGTTAATTGTCAATGTCATAAATGCCTTTGACTTGAGATACTAGTGCAAAAATTAGAATATTATGGCATCAGAGGACAATTTTTAAAGCTACTTCAATCTTGCCTCAGTGAAAGAAAACAAACGGTGATGATACAAAGAAATAGTTCAAATGAAAAAAATGATAAATTGTGGAGTACCTCAAGGTTCCAAATTAAGACCAATTTTATTCCTAATTTACGTAAACGACATATGCCCAAGTCTTCAAATGCGCAAAAAAGAAAACAGTAATGTTTGCTGATGACACCACGCTAATATTCAGCGCCACTATAACTGAACAATTGATATGAGAGGAAGAGCTTGGTGTGGCAGAAACTGAAAAATGGTTTAATAAGTTAAAATTGAACATGGACAAAACACAAAATATTAAATTCGAGACTAAACCGGAAAACTCAAAAAATATTAAACTGTTAGGAGTATATATAGATTCAAGCCTAAATTGGAACGTACTATCGCGAGCATTTTAAACGACTCAAACTGCCATAAAACGTATCTATTGTAGGCTTTCCTTACTCGGAGCAATATTTAGGTAAATATAACTGGACAACTGTAATAAGCCGTATAGCCGCAGGCCGGAGGGTAGACACTATCTAAAAAAAAAATTAATTATGAATATATTTGACATGAATATGATGTACTGAGCGAAGGTAGACCGTACTCAAATTAATTGAATAAGAGAAAATGTCATTATTTTTCTCAGGGAAAATATTGATCTAACAACAATTATTGCAAAAAGTATAAACTTACAGATTAGGACACGGAATTATGAAAAGAATTTAATATTATTTTATTAGTATGTGGTCAATGTTTTAATTGAAACAGCCGATAATAGATAACGTATAGAAATATTATGTGATTAACGTCTTTTTACGAAAAGTCTCAAATTAAACAAGGTATACTTCTAATACAAAAATATCTCTTATTTCTTAGCCTTTTGTGAAATTTTATTTAAAATGTCGGTTTTAATTGAAATAATACTTATAATTTACTGACATTAACAATACATAATTTGATGAAGAAATATACTTGTTTATAGATGGACATTATGGTTATATAAAAGAAGATTAATGATAATATTTGTTGGTGTTTGTTTTGCCGGATACTGAAGAACTTTAAACGTTTGTATAAATACGACAGTTGTATTAATTTAATAAGAATTGAAAGCCAATAATAGTTATTTCTTAGTACAATGTGCACTACTGAAGTAAATTTAATATAATTTCTTTGTAGAACTAATTGTCAACCGTTAAGTACCTGGAAAATGTTTAATTTAGACCAGTCAGATGGCGTGTAATACGTTTTCAATTGTCTCGTCCAATAAAATGTTCCTCAATCAACTGATAATTACCTTAGATATATTTCGCCCTATTAAAAAAATAATATATATTCAGAAATAAATATTTGTTTAAATTGATATTTAATTTTAATCATTTCTTAATGTTTTGCAAACATTGTTTTTCCTTCATCAGATTTCCTATAAATACAATAGTAATATTATATATAAAAATATATTTTAAACTTGCACTGCGTATGAATGTTCTAAACATAATATCAAACAGAGCGAATTTCGTCAATAAATACGAATTATATTATAATCATGTAGGATGTATTACAACCATCATAGGATATATAATTTATTGCGAATCTTTCTACCTGCTTGTTATCGACTCCTAATTACAATCGCCCAGTGCTACTTCTCAAATGTTTCGAGAAGCTCTATACGGCCATAATGCTTGAAGTGTGAGTCGTTTAAAATGCTCGCGATAGTACATACTACATACAAACTAGCTATGTGATAAATTAAATGCAACTGTCTATCAAATTTGGAGAACTATGGAAATAGCTAGCATAGAAACAGCGAAATTAATTTATTATTCTAAGTTTTACTCGATTGTTAGCAACAGTATTCTATTATGGGGCAGGACAGGACATACAGATAGAATATTTAAAATTCAACAGATGTGCGTAAGAGCAATGATGGGAATATCAAGTAGAGAACAATGTAAACCACACTTTACAAGATTAAAGATATTGACAATACCATCTCTTTTTATTTACAGATAGGTACTTACTTTTTGCTAGGACAAATATTTGTAATTGTATCCTACTAGGAACAACTCGTCTTTAACTATTCCTTATCATAAACTAACCTTGACCCAGCAATCGCCCAAATATCAAGCAATTAAGTTGAGCCAATATATTAAAGAATTATCTTTCAATATCTATAAAGTAAGAATTAAAGAATATCTGCTAGGCAGAGACTTCTATAGAATAGAAGATTTATTTGCATAAATATTTTCTTTTTTGTAGACTTTCCTTTTGTATGATAACAGGAAATAAATTATTATTATTATTATTATTATTACTACGCATGAGAGTTTAAAGTTTATAGCACGTTTCACAAGTATTGAGAGGTGGTCATCGTTTCACCACCTACTGGTTAATTTTTATCCGATCTCGAAGTTGCCTATAAAAGTTTCAAAATTGATCGCACTTTCGACAATCTTTGAGAAATGGGCAAACGCTGAAACTGATACGATAGTGATCGTGCGTGATCGTCTCACGTTCCATATATGGCATATATGTTGTGTCTTGTCACTTTTTTTATTCATAGCTGTTATATACATGTATTTATACATTTTCTGACAATGTTTATGTTGTTTATCAACTTTCGACAATAAATCATTATTATTATTATGAAACGGGTCGATGGCCGCAGTGGTTAGGCGGCTGACTATCGTTGTGAGAGGACGATAGGTGCCGGGGTTCAATTCTCTGGAGGGACGGTGACATTTTTTCAGAGATGCTGTCACAAAGACATTTAAACACAACTTACACACAACAAACTACACCGCAAGAGTTGCAGTGATAGCCAGACAAGTAATATAGCTTACGGAGTCACTGCAATTAAGCACCCACCACATACTAAAAAAAAACACAACTTACACACACAAACTACACCGCGAGAGTTGCAGTGATAGCCAGACAAACGATACAGCTTACGGAATCACTGCAACTAAGCACCCACCACACATTAAAAAAATCCCTTCTATAATTTTTGTTGATCTTTTACCACTTTGTGATGCCAACTTCGTGGACCTAAACAGATATATAAATTTGTGCCGTCAATTATACAATTGGGAAGTATAGAAAACAGTAGCGGACCACGAATAGATCCTTGCGGAAATCCAGCAAAACTAGTATAAAAAATGCACCTCAGTATGATCTGACGAATGCCACTGAATTAAATTCGCAGCTCAATCATTCATGTCATCATTTAGGGTCCTACAGGAAAGATAGATGCTGTCTTTTCCTTTCTTTTTGCATGCTCCAATTGGTTTGGTCACAAGGTAGAAAGCCATTTTTGAGAATTACCTAACCTATTTTAAAGTATGTATTGCCTAACCCATTTTTATGAGGTCATGGAAAGTTTGGTAGCTACTTGAAAAGATTCGAGCGAGCAGTAGATGACCCGAATAGTAGATACATTGGGACACGTAGACTTTCTCTACAACAGATTGACTACAGATTGAAGATTCAAGTATAACGACTGAATAACAAATGCAACATTGTCAATATCATGTTGTAAAATGAGACCAACTGGAGGTCAGCGATCAATTATATTAGATATATCATGAAAGCAAGAGAAAATGATAACTGAGGAAAATGAGATAGGAAGAAGGAGCCAGTTATTGTTCCAGTATCTAACGTAAACAGTATTATAGCTGTCAACCATAATAATTGACATATCCTGCATATTACTACGTATACTAGTTAAGCGCTTCAGGTTTATTTTGCTTAAAATAGCTGCCTAATAGATTTCTCAATTTACTCAGTCTTCACTCAAACTACTCATCGGCACCCATATATGGATATTTGTGGCATCTTAAGAAGGCGTATGCTCGCACCAATCTTATACGTGTACGTATATGTATGCATGTATATGATGAGGAACGCGAGCTAGAACTAACAGCTCGATTAAATTAACCGTAGCCCGTGGCCGAAAAAATATTAACGACCTCGCCAGATATGCAAATCCAGACTGACTGATTTATATAAACTTTGATTTATAGCCGCTCTATGATTATAAACTATAGGCAATCTATGTATGTATATGTCTGAATTATAAAACGTCTTCAAATTGATTTATAGACGGTTGTCTCAGATCGTTTTACTTACGGTTTTTTTTTCTTTGTGCTTTCTTTTGATAGGTAATAGAGAAATAACGTACGCTACTGGATGTATATTTAGAATTTTATAAGTGCATACTAAATCAAATTTTCTTTGGGCGATTGCAGGCGTTCGCCGCATGAAAATGTTCTCTTTGATAGAATCAATTATGAAGCACGCACTATATTACATTTAATTGCGGATGGTGTCTCTATGGGAGGATATACATTTAGTTCTGGTTTTAATTTTTAATTCTTTAATGATTTTGGGCGGCTTAAAGATTTGTGTGCTTTTTTGTTTGGGCATAAAAATATAAAACAAAATTCAATAGGCAATACTGGCTAAACCAGAAAATGTCAAGTTTTGTTAATAGCGATTCTGATTATATCTGGTTTTCGAAAGTTGCATTTGAAAGTTTACTCTAAATTTTGATGCCTTTTTCTGGATGTAACAATGTTTCAACAATGGCTTGTGGATTATCACCGTTTCAAATGTTGCAATTCTGCTTATTGAAAGAAATTTGAACAATTTGCAAATTTTGCTTCGATGTGAGTTTAACCATGATAAATTGCCAAACTAAACCAACCCAACAACGACCGAGAACTGTCAAATCGACTGACACAGAAAATAGTGTTGCCAATTAAAACGGGTCGATGGCCACGCAGTGGTTAGGCGGCTGACTATTGTTGTGAGAGGACGATAGGTGCCGGGGTTCAATTCTCTGGAGGGACGGTGACATTTTTTCAGAGAGTTTAATCACGGATCGACTTGCCATTCGATATGATGCTGTCACAAAGCCATTTAAACACAACTTACACACACTAAAGCTACACCGCAAAAGTTGCAGTGATAGCCAGACAAGTAATACAGCTTACGGTGTCACAGCAACTAAGCACCCACCACACATTAAAAAAAAATTCAAAATTCTCAGTCTTAAAAACCAATCACTCTTTATAAAAGAAAAAAACGGTTGACCAAACAAAAAATAGTTCGAAGAAGTGCAAAAAAGGTGTAGATAATGGGAGACATAATATGTAGCTTGTTTTTCTGAAAATTTGAAGATGTACCTGATGTACTTGGTACTTGGTCAATGAGATACTATTTTGCATTTTTTCTATTTAATCAGTACAGGTTACTTAACGAAACTAACTGATTGAACTTGTAATGACCAAATGCTAATATTGAACTTGTGATGCTGAGCTTGTTGTTTATGAACTTGTGCGATTATTTTTGGGTTGTTATTGTTGTTGTTGGGTGAGATTCTCTTTATCCACTCTTTGGATGTCCTTTTGGCGGTCCTTGGATATTGATGGTGTAACTCTTGAAGTCTTCTCCTTTGCTGATGAATATCTGAAGTCAGAACATCACAATGAGGTATTAATGCCTGTTTTATTACCTTGTCACATGAGCCGGAGTGTCTCAGTGCGAATGCCTTCCCTCGGTCGTTTCCTCAAGAACTTGCTCAAGTGCTGGATATCTGCCGCTGTTAAACATCGGAGGATGAGCAGCGATATACGTTATGGACTGCGAAATACAAGTGGCAGGCGCGAGGTTGTACCTGTACGAGTAGAACGATATGCAATCGACCCGCTGCGAACCTTCGAAGCTTATCCATAAGTTAAAATAATGTATTATTTAGCTTAAAAAAAGTAAGAAATAGGCTTGGGAATTCGATCAATTACCAATAAACCCTAGCGGTCGAGAAGCTAAAAGCCCAGGAAGAAGATAGATTTCATGAAATAAACTTTCGAATCGTAGATTTCAGGTGTGTTTGAAATTTCAATTCTGAATTGAAGACATAAGTGGATAAAGGTGTCATGTCACATTTTTTAAGTTTTGAGTAAATTAGCAGTTCTTCGAAATTATAACAAAAATGTTCCATATTCAAACATAAGCTATGGTTAGTACTTGCACTGTAACATTCTCACCTATCTTGTGAGGACGATTTACATGATGTGCTCGCTTATCTGGAGACGGAGCAGACTGGCTAAGTTTTAACAGTCTTTGCGTTATTTCAATTTTTTTCTTCCTATTATATATATAGAGCATAAAGCATCTCTACACACTGGTGTCAGCTGCTTGCCGTAAGTAATCGTATATTTAAATGTGTTTTGTTTCGATATCTTTCTGATGACGAACTACTGGCAGAATTTGGACGCTTTTAAAAATCAAAGTGCTCTTACTATTTACATCTAGCTTGTAAAATTTCTTCAAAATTGCTTCTCTGTCTTCAGTGTTCAACTTACCAGAACACGTCAGGCGACAATTCTCTTTGCAAAGTACTCCTTCCTTTATTGTCTACTTTTCCATAACTCTTCCAGTTTGTGATATATATTCTTGATCCTTTTTCTTTAATAGTGCAGCATGATTTCGTTTCCATTTTTCTGGATTTCTAGTTCAAATATTTTCTGTTTTTTTTTACAATTTTTACTTCGGAATCTTTAACAGTAACGCAAGTAGTAGTAGTTGTTGCTTGTCTGTTTCTATTAGTTCGTTTTCTGTGTGCTTCAAGTTACTAGCACACTCTTCGCGAGCAAACACTTTACGGTTCACGCTCTCAACATTTTGCAACCTACCCACCAATTTGTGGCTACATCCAGACTCATCAGAATCCTCGTCGTTGCTAAATGGAACATAATCGCTCTCTGATGTGATATTTTCGTCGTCGCTACTCTCAATAAAATCTGAAACAAGAATTATTATGTCTTACAGATTAATTTGCATCGATTTTTACAAGCGTAAGTCACTTACTCTTGCTACAGCACATAGTATTGTTGCGCGTTGAAGTGCCACTGGTACTAGGGTTGTGCAAATGACTGACTTCACCTGAATTTTGGATATTTTTGGTTATCTATGTTTGCCTCATTACACGAAATTACATCTGGACTCGAAAACAGATTTGATATCATCTCTCCTAAAAAATAACATTTTTTTGTTTCACATGTTCACTACAGTTTTGATTATTTAACACTTGTACTAGCTCCAGCATTCGTTTTCCTCTACTACCCATCATAATAGGTTTAATATTTTGGCTAAAAACCAGTTTTTACATAAAATATTGTATAAACACTATCCAGTGAATCACAATGAAAATAACACAGAAGAAACATAACCCTAGAATGTTCCATAATCACATTTCAGTACCTACTAACCTGAAACTGAGTTGATAAAGGTATCACATGACAAAAAATGTGACATAACACCACTATCCACTAAATAATATCTGTAATATATCCGACATGACACCCTTATCATCCTAAAACTATCAGATAATAACGAAAATATGTGCCCAAAAATGTATCAAATCATTTTTTGAAAGAAAATGACATGACACCTTTATCCACTTAAGGCAACATAATTCAGACACTGACCATAAATTCGACACTTTTTCAAACTTTTGATAAAAATAAGAAAACTACCTCTTATATTTCAAATTCTTGAATGGCGGTGACATCTTTGATATTGCCTGTCGAATGTATGGACAAGATTATTTTCAGTTCTTTTTTTCAATTATTCCTGTAATGGAACTTTTAAAACACAACTGACAACCGTTCAAGCCAAAATAAGGCACTGAAAATGCCGAATTTAGGGTCACCCTAAAATTTCATTCTATCACTCAGTTTATTCTTAGGATGTATTAGAGTGTAATTTAAATGTCAATGGAAATAACCCATAAAACCATGTTTAATTAGATCATGCTTATCAGAAAGGTACTAAGAGGTATATTTTCAAAAGCAATTCAACTATAAGTATATACTTTTACACCAAAAAAAGGTGGAGTTATCAGTCAACGTCCAACACTTCAGTTTTAAGTTACCAAATGTGCTAAACGAAGAGAAAAGAGCTAAGATAAAGAGGACAAAATTGTATGACAAAATACCAAACGAGGAGAAGAATAATATACGTGAAGATGCTTTGAGTAGAGAGAAGATAAAGCTGATAAAGAGGACATGATAAACAATGAAAACCATAACCAGGAGAAAGCAGATCAAAATAATAAGAATGTTGCAATTAAAAATTATGAAACCTCAGAGAAACCTGAATTAGTAGGAGAATTAAATATTCCATCACCGTTCAAACGTGTTTTACGACCTTCAGATTTGAATGCCCAAAAATGCTCAAAAAGAGAAAGTTCCATCTGTAACCACCTCCCAAGCCTAGAAAAAGTATCATATAGAAGGAAAGAAGAAGAAAAACGAAAAATTGAAGAAGAAAAAATGGAGAGAAACCGTAAGAGAGATCAGAAACGAGAAGGAGAAGCTAAAAAGAAAATAAAGAGGAAAAGGACTGTGAAAGCTAAATTAGAGCAGGCCCACACAAAACCAGATAAATGACGAAAATCTAAAAAAGCCGAGAAACAAGCAGAAACTGTCAGGGACGAAAATGATTCTAAAGACCACATAGAGGAAATGGAAGTGGCTCAGCGGTCCCGCCCCCCCACCGGTGAGATTTTTTATGACAAAAAAAGAAGAAGTAAGCAAGAGAGGATTTTTCATTGTTAAGGAGATGAATAAAAAGAGAATAAAACGTTATTTTTCTGCTTAAAAATCTTTCACTTTTCATTTTATATATCAAAAAGGTACTAAGTCACTACAAAGAACGCTCCTCTTCAAATGTCGAAATTAGAGACCAAATTTGTCGAAATTATGTTCAAAATTAAATCCGATGTGTCGAATTTATGTTCAAAAACATGTTTTTCTAAAACTGAATTGTTGATAGATTCTCTGACTATTTATCAAAGAATCTATGTTTTACTGAGCAGGGAAAGCTTCGAAGTTAATAAGAAATAAAACTTCAATGTACCCATATGATTATACAGCGTTAGTAAAAAGTCCCGGAACGGTCGAATAACTTTGTTATTTGAAAATTATGATTTCTGAAATTTGGTATGGGGGTATAGTTAATATAAATGCATTTTATGCAATACAGTTTATATTTTTTTCACTTCCGGTTTAATCGGCAATACGTCCAACTTTTTTTTTAACGGAACGCCCAGATTTTTTTAACACTTTTGAATGCAAAATAAAAAACTACGTTCAGGAAGTATTAAGATGTTTGTTTTTATTCACAAGAAAACAGTTAAAAAATTTAAAAAGTGTCCTAATACAGAAAAATCAAGATACCTGTCTATTCAGGTTGCGATTACAATAATTGTTCAAAATGCTCTCCATTTACAATTTGACAAAAATGTAAACGGTCAGTAAAATTTCTTATTGAATTTTGTATTTGTTCTGGAGTGATGCGATTCTCTTCTTGAACTATTCTCTCTTCCAATTGTTCAAGATTATGGGGACGATTTTTGTAGACTTGACATTTCAAGTGACCCCAAAAGAAAAAATCTAATGGCGAGAGATCTGGCGAACGTGCTGGCCATTCGATTGCTCCTCTACGTCCGATCCAACGTTCCGGAAAAATTTCATTCAAATAATCGCGGACATTATGGGCAAAATGGGGGGAGCTCCATCTTGTTGAAACCAAAAATGTGCATTAGGGTGATCACCTATGTTTGCATTTGGAAAGAGGGCCGCAAGTGCTGGAACAACCTCATTTCGCAATAAATTTAAATAGACGTTGCCAGTTAAATTTCCTCTTATAAAAAATGGTCCTATGATGTTGTTTCGAACAAGACCAGCCCAGACATTCACCTTTTGAGGACGCTGTGTATGGACTTCTTCAATCCAATGCGGATTTTCAATTGATCAGTGGCGACAATTATGTCTGTTCACAGTGCCGTTGAGACAAAACGTTGTCTCATCTGAAAAAATGATGTGATCTAAAACATTAGGCTGCTGCTCGATCATTTCCGTCATTGTTTCGCAAAAATGTAGTCTACGATCTGGATCATCTTCAGTTAACTCATGGACGGGATACATTTTATACGGCTTTCATTCTTGCTGATTTAAGAATCTTATGAGCAGATTTTTGAGAGATCTCATGAATTTGACCTAATTCTGTTGTGGACACGTGATGATTTTCTTCCACTGTACGTTACACATTCAAACTAGTTTCTTCATCTGTTGCTGTTAATCGACGTCCCCTTCTAGGTAAATCCTTCACCTGACGAAAGACTTTAAACTTTTGAACTGTTCGGCATACCGTACTTTTACTAATCCGACGATCCGGATAAACAGTGCTAAACAAAATACGAATCTCTTCAAAAGAACGTTGACGATCACCGTACCCACGCATCATTAATATCTCAATTCGTTCTGATTCAGATCGTTTATAGCGATGCAAAAATTGTCAAATGTGACGGCAAAAAGAATGCAAACACTAAACAACAACTTTTTTCAAAGATACCTTGTTTTTTTCTATATTAGAACACTTTTTTAGTTTTTTAACTGTTTTCTTGTGAATAAAAATAAACATCTTAATACTTCCTGAACGTAGTTTTTTATTTTGCATTCAAAAGTGTTAAAAAAATCTGGGCGTTCCGTTTAAAAAAAAAGTTGGACGTCCAAGTTATTCGACCGTTCCGGGACTTTTTACTAACGCTGTATACAATGCCTATAAGTTGTCATCTACTCCCGTTATACTGTTTGAAATATGTACACTTACATATGTATATGCAATCTATTTTTTTACTTCTTTAATTAGCTTACCACCAAAAATTATAACTGTTATGACAAAATAATCAATAGTCGTCGATGATTCTGCTATTGTACCATAAACATAGCTTCATCATGACTCTATCGTAATAAACTTAATAATTAATCTTCCTGTGTGGATTGTTGTGCAAACAGTATAAATAAAATTACCAGTTTGTGTACGGAATCGAAATTGAAAACATTTGTAATCAACTTTTTGTTTGCGTTCGTTAGAAGGGACAGTAGGGCTCGTGTTGAAAGCATTTTTTTGTGTCATCAAAAGCTTTTAGTGCAGGGACCGAACTCCAGAGAAAAAAAAACCTTAACAAGTGCAGGAAGTAGATTTGAATTGCTGTCACGACGACAAAAGCGTAAAGGAAACACAAAAACAATAGAAAACAATTAAACGCGTCCACAGATCCGATACGATTTAGAAAGTTTCTCTCCCCTAAAACGTCGTCGATTCGACGGATAGAAAACTATTAATTAAATTGTTGTACCCGCACCGCAAGTGACACTCACGAACGTTCACTAACTGAAGTTTCCGTTTATCTACTGGCGAGTTTGAGGATGTGTTCGTTCGCACAGCAACTGCTAACTCGACATCATTTAATGACATATCCGTATTGGTTTGTTTACCGATATAAAGTTTGTGGAATAAGCTAGAGGAGACAATATCTAGAAGCGCAGTATAACTAATTGTAACAAACAGAATTACCTTGGAATATCTTGGCTTAATTAGTCCTGGTCTACGAGGAAATTCTACAAGAGGGGTGTAAATGTCAGTGATTTCTGTTTGGCCTTCTTCTCACATTATTTTCGGAATTCAATTAATTCACTATAACTACCTATTATTTAAAATTATTTTTCTTTAATTACGAAGCTCTACCTGATCATCCTGTCGTATAATATTCTAAACGTTCAGTTGCGAAAGAAGGAGCGTAGAGAATCGTGCCCTTCGGTAGGGATAGAATCAAATTATTCATTAACCCACATCACGGTGATGTTTACAATTATAGCGCGGGTGAACGTATAAACGTGTATTCGTATATATCGAGACGGAATCTGGTATATACACGGTGCCGTACGATAATAATTATCGGTGTAAGATCTTGACAAGCTGTGTTTATAAAGACCCTTATTTCTCTCTGTTCTTCTGTCTCTCTTTCTGTCCGCAAAGAAAAGATGTATGATTTAAAATAGGCGTGAATCCGGTTTGGTCGTAAATCAAGGATTAATTTAATGTTTACTCTGGGTAACGGGTTGATGTCTTGGTGTGCGCATATCTGATGAGCCCGCTTAATATTTTACCCGTAAGAAAGTTACTGTCGATCCTCCATTATCCAAATTTCTAATAAAAACTGTAAAAAATGTCAGTCCACCGGGAATGAAATCAGAATTTACACTAAGACCGGTTATTCCGGTGGCGACGACGTTCTAATTAAACTCCTAATTTAGCCGCTCTTCAGCGAGGTGTTAGAGTATGTAGACAGCGGCGCGGAAGCGAAAGCCCAAATGCAAATTCTCCATCACAAGCTGGATTATGAATCTGGCCATCTTATTTACACGGTATTACGCGGTAATCCTTTGATTCCAAAGTAATTGCGATTTAATCGGGGCCAGGCCGTGACGACCAGTACACTTCGAGGATGATTTATTGGGATTAAATCTGATCTACGAATAGTTGGCCATGCATACCAAAAACCACCCGCTCGCACGACGGTGGGGTAGAGGACGTAAAACGCTGCTATCACCCGGTCGGTTGCGTTAACTTTTCGCTTTACTTTTTCGCGTCCGTTCCCGAAGAAAATTACTCATTTATCAGCGAGGCGTCGGAGTTAAAAATTCACCAATTTCCTGTTCTAAAACTTTCGGCCATTATCAGGGCACGTTCATCTCGCGCGTGGAAGCGAAAATCTCGGGGAATTAGAAGAATAAACCCGAAAAGAGAGATAGGACCTGTCCGAGAAGTAATGTTTAGTTTAGTTCTTAATTACTTATCATGCCGGACTCACCTACTGACGGATGATTCCCCCACGGTAGAAACAAAGAAAAGAAGGCGGAACGAGAGGTGGGAGAAACAAAAAAAAAAGAAGAAAATCGTTTTCGACGAAAGTAAGTCAGAGTAGACTATGACAGATTGTATATATGTATAAGTAGGGAGGCCCGGAGTTAATGAGTTTTCCTCGTTTTAAGATTCCTTCCGAGTCCCGTCCTTCTATACTTGTAATGATGTTGCTAATTATTAATTATAAATAATTTGAATTTTAAATAAGTTGGTACTGGTTTAGGCGTTGCGTTTCGTTTTATGGCTGTACGTGCGTTTCGCCTTAGGACAAATGAGATTGTTTCTTAATGATAGTTACGAGTTAAAACTCTGCAATTTCCTTTGTCTGTCATTAAATGGAAGATATTTATGCGGCGAAACTAGATGTACGCAGTAATGAGTATTCTGAGAAATTTGTATTCAGATTTGCTTTTATTAAAAAGTTGTGTTGAGATCTCGACTAACGCCAATACAAACAAAAATATATTTTTTCGAAATAACTGATATAAAGCAGGCGGTGTCAGAGACCACCCATATTTCAATAACGACTCATCGTTCCAAATTAGTTCGCATAAATTGTCATCATCACGGTTGTGACTGGTCGTCGTTAAGTAGACTACACGTAAACATACGGCATCTGCTCCGTCTCCTTCGTCAAACGACAGCAGTCTTCGATGCCAAATTTAACGACGGACCGTTATCGATAACGTTAAGCATTAGCGTTAATTGCGTTGTAAAAAGCAGATAAGGATTATACGTTGTACACAACGTATACGCTCTTAAATGACGACTTCGTAACGAACTGGTTTATTGTGAATAAACAGTTGCATTCGTCAATATGTGTGCAGATATATAAGATATTATATTACATGTATCTAACTTGTATGTATGATAAAACGATTTTAAACGGTGTAACCGTCATAATGTTGCTGCTAACTGTCAAATTATAGTTGTTGGTCTCAAATTTGATTATTAGAATTGTCAATATACATCTCGAAGTCGAAGAAGCTCATGAAACCATTGCATGAACCACTATGGATGATAGTGTCAGCTGTATCAATCTCTCTGAATAATTACAGAGATCTTCCCAAAACACTGCAAAAACTATTGTAGTCAGAAACTAATTCAGGATATTCTTCACGAAAATCAGGAATTGAATATTGCAACTCGCCATTTACTTTTACACGTGTACGGCAGTAGGATTCGATAATTTTTGTTTTCTGTTCTGTATTGAATACCTACAATTTGTTTTTCAATTTAATATAATTTAATAAAGATTCAGAAATATTTGATACAAACATTTAGTTTGAATGTCAAGTAATGAATGTCATTATGTGTATCTGTCAATGTCAATGTCAATATAGGCAGCAAGTGCAAATTCAGGAGCTTACAAAGCTGCTTCAGTTGCACTCAGCCCATGAATGATCAAATTATTTCTTTGGTGGATGTAGCAGTTTTTTTTCTGTGGTGGGTGACAGTAGATAGATAATTACGATTCGGAGTTATCAGTAGTTTCCACCACCCTAATAATGGAGGTGAGAAGGTTTATACAGGGTGGGGCACCACACTCGTCGGTAACATATATTTAAAATCTTTATGCTTGAGCGTGTGTAGGTCCATTGGGAGCATGTTTTAAAATTATTTTGAAAGATACAGGGTTTCCCAAAAAAGAGTTACGCATTAGTTATCAAAATTTAAATCGAACATCATGTATATTACTGCATATTTTGATGACGTATATATATACAGCGTTAGTAAAAAGTCCCGGAACGGTCGAATAACTTTGTTATTTGAAAATTATGATTTCTGAAATTTGGTATGGGGGTATAGTTAATATAAATGCATTTTATGCAATACAGTTTATATTTTTTTCACTTCCGGTTTAATCGGCAATACGTCCAACTTTTTTTTTTAATTTTTGAATGCAAACACTTTTGAATGCAAAATAAAAAACTACGTTCAGGAAGTATTAAGATGCTTATTTTTATTGACAAGGAAACAGTTAAAAAATTAAAAAAGTGTCCTAATACAGAAAAAACAAGGTACCTTTGAAAAAAGTTGTTGTTTAGTGTTTGCATTGTTTTTGCCGTCACATTTGACAATTCTAAAAGCGTTTTAACTTTTGCATCGCTATAAATTTACTTATCTTAGACATTGACACATTTTAAAATGGTAGTATAACTTACTGAATCAGAACGAATTGAGATATTAATGACGCGATTGTTATTCCTTCAGTTTATTTCCACATAATATCTGGATAGTTTTTGTTGCCTTTACGCTTCCTTGAACGTTTGTTAGATTTAGTTCGTCTTCGACTTTGATATGTTTCTATTTAACTGAGTAATTTTAAATTTATTAACATGTATAGTTCGAATTAGCAGCTCAAATGTTGTAAATATTGTAGAATCTTTTGTAGTTTCTGTATTTTACTATTGTTTTGTCTCCTTACTATTGTAGAAAGTCCTCCTGAAGAAGTTATAAATAAATGACGAAAATTTGAGGCACATTTAACAATTGCTTTTATTGATACAGACCGCTTCGCGATAGTTTTTATTACCTTATATATATATACGGGGTGACATAGAAAAAAGTACATTGCATAGTGCCACACAATAGAGGACACTAAAATAAGAAAAAAAATTCCTATGAACATGGGTCCGCAAGACCTTCGGTTAAAAGATACGGGGTGTTGAATTTTATTTCTTTTTTTGGATTTTTTTTGAATATCTATGGTTCCAGTACAAATGCATCTGAAAGCCGACAATGCACGCTAATTAATCAAAAAATAACAATTGAATAATGTGTCATAATGACACTTGTCAAACTGATGTAATTGTTGTTTGAGAAATTTTGTGTTCGTGATTAAGTTTTTCATTGGTTTTCTCACTGATTATTCAAATTTGCTTTCAAAAATGGTTCACTACACTTTTGAAGAGTACAGGGACATGATTATGTGTTACGGCGAAGCTAGATCAAATTCTTATGAAGCTCAACGTATTTATCGAGAAAGATATCCTTTAAGACAAGTTCCTAATGTTCGAACATTTATTGATGTGCATAGGCGTTTGAGAGAAGGTGGCTGTTTTAGAAAACCAAAATTGAATAGTGGGGTTTCCAGAACTCGTCGCACTGTGCGAAACGAAGAAACTGTTTTACTAATGGTAGAAAATAATCCAAGAACAAGCACCAGAAAAACAAGTTCAGCGGTACGAAACCTTAACCGTGAATCAGTTAGACAAATTTTCAAAGAACAACTTCTTTGCCCATATCATTTCCAAAAAATTCATTCACTATTGGAACATGACTTTGTTCCTCGTGTACAATTTTGCCAATGGTTGCAAAACCAAATACAAAACATTATTTCATCAATCTTGTTTACTGACGAAGCTGGTTTTAGTCGTGATGGTATACTGAACCTACATAGCATGCACCATTGGAGTGATGAAAATCCTCATCAAACTGTAATTCGAAGTCACCAATATGGGTTTTCAATTAATGTGTGGGCAGGTATAATTGACAATTATTTAATTGGCCCATTTCGATTGCCCAATCGATTGACAGGTGCACTGTATCGAAATTTCTTGGAGAATGATTTAAACACATTATAGGATGTCCCATTGGCCATTACTGGAAGAATGTATTACATGCATGATGGGGCGCCAGCTCACATTTCTCGAGTGGCAAGGGAATATTTGGACAGGAGATTTGGAAATATGTGGATTGGTCGAGAGGGGCCTGTACCCTGGCCAGCTCGTAGTCCCGACCTTAATCCCCTCGATTTTTCATTTTGGGGATTTATGAAAAATGAAGTTTATGCTGTAGAAATACATAATGAAGAACAATTGTGGATAAGAATTATGGAATCGGCAGATAGATTTCGTAATAACCCAGGAATATTTCAAAGATGCCGTCAATCATTAAGAAGAAGAATGGAAAAATGTATTGAAGTACAAGGGCAACAATTTGAACATCTTCTAAAAACTTAATTTTTCGTTTTATTTAATCATTGTTTTTGCAAATAAATTAAAAAAACATTCAACACCCCGTATCTTTTAACCGAAGGTCTTGCGGACCCATGTTCGTAGGAACTTTTTTTCTTATTTTAGTGTCCTCTATTGTGTGGCACTATGCAATGTACTTTTTTCTATGTCACCCTGTATATATATTGTATTATTTCATTAGCGCAACCATTACATTTAATGCTAAAATAAAGATGTTTTCTAAAAATTATGCAGGGTGGTTACCTCTAATTGTGGGTACCAATAATGCTCCATTACTTATTTTAAATGGAACATCCTGTATCTAAAATCGATTTTAATTTTGTTTCTCTTTTAGAACTTATTAAGGTTCCCTATAGCTGTCTTTTACAGTTTCTTTGTAAAAGTCAATTTAGTGATTTAATTGGCAATTATGTACTAAAAATTTGGTTAAATCAAGGTAGCGTTGACATGATGACAATAATTTAAGATATTAATTTTGTCTTATTTATTCTTGGTGCATTAGACGTTGCTTCATATTTATTTGATACAAAACAAACATTAACCAATACATGTCTTAGAAACTCCGGGTAACATGACGCCGCAATAAACACGACACTAACACCTCATTCTGATTTTATGATTTCAGATATTCATCAGCGACGGAGATCCACGCAGAAGACTCCAAGAAGACACACCATCAATACCCAAAAATCCCCAGAAGGACATCACAAGAGGAAGTGAAGTCATCTAATCAATGAAGAACCTGTGGCCAAACTCAGGAATGAACACTGCATCATGACGTGGCTAAAACGGCGCAGGTCGGCCATATTGGTACTCCACTTTACGTCAAACACGTAGATTATAGTGTATGTCTTATGTATGTTTGCATTTATTGATTATTTAAGTTATCTACGGTTATATGATATAGCAAACTACTAGAAGACATTATGGTTTCTTGTGCTCTACCTAGTTGCAAGAGTAGAAACAGCGTTAACAAGAACAATTCGTCGAAAATAGCATTTCATAAGTCAGTGCTTGACACAAAAACAATGTGCAGGGTCGTAATTGGGAAATTTTAATTGGTGCGCCTGTATGTAGGTACATAAATAAACTATTAGTACATATTGAGCGTTTATATTGTCAAATTATGACATTTATGGGCCTTGGGCCTAACAGGCGTGGGATGACGTAATTAATTTTAAATAAAACCATCTGTTAAGTGAAGGCTTAAAATTATACTTATAATTTTCAGTAGTCCGGACCTGCTGAGGCAGCCATATTGGTACTCCACTTAAGCCCCGCCTAGTGCGCCGTTTTGAACATACAGGAAATATGTTTCATAGCGTCTCCTTAGTATACTAGCTCAATGGTTTCAGCTCACCTTGCCAAAGTTCACTACAGGACTGTATACGGTAAGTAAATCTATAAGAATACGATTTTCCGAAAAAAATTATCCTGTCCCTCACATCACTGGATAGTCACCTATCACCTAATCACTGTGGATTTGGATCCGTTAAAATACGGTTTTAACACGTCTCAATGTCAAAATATTTCTGACAGCTGTCAAATTATAAAAAGAAGTACTTGTTAGATTATAATTTTGCAGTTCTCATTGTGCGACGGTTTCTGACATTTATGAAATTGTAAGGAAGTTATTTCTTGCGATGTTGAGTGTTAAGTAATCATCAAAAAATACCTTACAGTTGCGTAAATACCAGTTCCTTTGGTAGTTGTTACTATGAAGCTACTTCAGACAATTGTCAATTTTTTTCTAATTTAGCCTTTTTTATTCACATATCGGCTGTTAAATTGCTAGATTAGTTACATTAAAAAAACGCTGGGCAAGCAACAGTTTCTTTTCTAAATCTTGAGTTCAACTTCCAAATTATTTCTGAGATTTGTCAAATTGTAGAAGCACAGGTAACATATTTTGACATTAAATCGAAAAGTGCCTGCAATAGGCGAAATCACCCTGCGAACGAGTACAATGAAAATTGCCGACTTACGTTGTGTAATACGCGGTGGTGCATGGGAGAGGGCATTGGATTGGAATTAGTTCATGGTCAAAGGTGTTATATGATTCAGGTTCAGTTGCAATTAAATTAGGTCTTGCATTTGTAGGATAGCTGACGAGATCGGATTGATCGAAACCTCGAGGTCCGGTTTTAATGCGTCATCTATTGTGCCTATTACAGACAATTTTTTTACATCGTAGCGTTGCTCGACGTTTTCACCAGTTAAATTATAAAAACAATATTTCTTCAGGTTTAAGAATGGTAATTGAAGTTATTCTTTACATTTCCGATAATTGTGACTGTTAAAGTACTTCTAATAGTTGTCAAATTGCGCTCACCAAGAAAAAACACTACAGAAATAGGATAAAGCGATTTATTGGCGATTGATGCTTTTATTTATGCATCTTATGCTTCTTCCGACAAAATATTTTATTACCATTTTTCCAGCAAATTTTACGAGAACCTTCTTTGTCAAATCCCGGTCCAGCTCTCCAAATTCTGTTGTTATTAGAACAGCATTTTCTGATGAACTTACTGCTAAGTCGGCTTCATATTCTGATCAACTGCTCTATAATTCCATCAATTTTCTTTTAATGGTTCTTTTATTTTTGCTTATTTGCTTTAGCTTTTCCTGATTTTGTACAGTGGTAGTTTTATCCAACTTCCAAATCTTCTGAGAACATTTTTATTGATTTGTTGAACATTCTACAATTTAACATCATATTTTGAACAGTTTCATATTCAAATCAACCACAGTAGCTCTTCTTATATAAATTGTGATATGTCTCTGTGGCTTTGTTACAACATTCCTTTGCAGTAAACAATAGCTTTGTTTTTGCAGCCGTTTCCAACGGTTGGAAGTATCAGGAACATGCCCATTACAATAAAAGCGTTCGGTTTTATTGTAATGCGCATGCTCCTGATACTTCCAACCACTTCCAACCATTGGAAACGGCTGCAGAAACAAAGCTAATATTGCGGTACTAATTATGCTCCAGGTGTGAATGGTAGTTCAACTGGAGTGCCAATCTAGTGAGAAGTTGCCACTTCGAACCATAGGCACTTTCCTACTAATGTAATAATTGTCTGTACACATAGCTGTGTTTCTTTCTAATATCTTCCTCAAGGTTGGTTTGTTACTTCTTAGCATATCTTACACAACAGGCCTTAAATTTAGTGTCAGATGGCTATACATTTTTGCTTGAAACCATCTTCAATTGAACAGCTTTACGAAGGATAAATTATTTTGTAAAACAAGGTTAAGTTCTTCCTAGATTCTCTTATAACAGTATCACTATAAGTTCTGTAATTGGAATGGTTCGGATTTTAATACGCGTGACTGTACAAAAACCGGTTAAAGTCAGATCTGATTTTTCTCTATTAGTAAACGAAAAAATTGCAGAACTCTTCTTTGCACACTTTTCAAACCCAAAGTAAAGAACTGAGACTTCACAAAACAAGCTGGATTATTATTTAAAAGAAAACTAACAAAATTTTATATCAAATTATATAATTAATTCAATTATGAACACACGACATTTCATTGTTTATTTCAATTTATCTTCAATTTACACTCCGACGAAACCGTCAATGAATATAACGGGTGTGGCAATAATTAAAACCACTGCGTTGTACAACGCACACACAAACTGAAAAAAGATGGCTGTGCGAATGAATCAGGAATCCTCGAGTGACAACGGACAAATGACGAGTTTACATTTTCATGACATTCTATGATCATTACCGACGACGCAGTTCGTCCATACAACGCCGCTGTAGCCGTTTGTTACGAAATGCGCACGATAATTATGAATAACTGAACCGAAATCGAATTATTAGCTCTAGTGTTATTGTCGTCGGTGCTTTGCGGAAGCTGTCGCCATTAATATGTCAAAGAGGAATAACATGACTGCAACAATCCAATTTGTCGTTACGATGAAAATTGCATTAAGTTTAATTGGACTAGGTCCATTTTTCAATTTGTTTGGACTGTTTTTTTTTCGGCATTATTCCTGTGACTTTTTTTCCTGTTGTTGTTGTTGTTGCAGACCAAAGGGTCTGCTTTAATTGCATTTTAGTTAGAATAATGACCTTCTAGTTTGTGCTTGTGATACAATTCTTATATCAATTATATTCGACTCTAACGCTACCCCAGAGCAAGAATCGAAACTGAAACGCCTACGACGAAAGTCTGATATAATTATCACATCATGCTTCAGTATTAATTATTACACAGATATGTCGTTGCCGCGGCACATAATGGCTTAATTGCAGAAGCACGCGGCTCAAGTTAGAATATTGCGCTCGCTTACTGTTGGATATTAGTGAGAACTGTTCAAATCATATACGCATTACAGTTGTCATTGTCGAGCACAGTTTAGAACTGTGTTAAGCCGCTCTCTGTCTGACTTTGAGTGGTTTCGCCTTCGAATGATACAAAGTCGTAAACTAAGTTTAAATTACGCGGTTATATATTAACTGTAATTAGATTTAGATTGAAGTCTTGATGGATTTCTCCTCGTCTTTAAACTTTGTTCTTAATGACAATTTTATCACGGCATTTTCGTTTAAACCAACTTGCTAAAATGGGGTGTAACGATGATGGAATTTTCTAGATGATTCTGCTTAATATAAGGCAAGATACGGCACTTTTTTCAGAAAAGAAATCATTTGATAAACGTCGTCTTGGATACACATAATAAAATAGTTCATAAAAGTTCTCTGACTGAGTATTGTATGACAAACATTAATGCTTTGTAGGTGAAACTGGATAAGCACACGCTGTCACACACGGTTTCAACTAGCTAGCAAACAAGAAAAATTCAGCGTCAAGTTCATGCGGTTCCATCAAAACGGCGTTAGTGATGCTTATCTTCATCTTTTGCCTTTTTTCTGGTTTCTTATTCTATCCCTTCCAGTTACTCCTTTCACTGCTCTTGAGTACTTCATTTATAATGTTTGAATTTTACTTTTCATTTGATTCGCTAGGTTCCAACTTTCACATCCATACGTTAAGTCTGCCAACCAGTTCCACGTCTTCTGTTCCAGCTTTATGTACATATGTTTACCATAAGCCGCGCCTTCAAAATCTTTCCTCATCAGAGTAGGCTTTTTTTTGTCAGTTTAGTTATCATAGGTTGGTGCAAATGCGATGCTTTTCAAAACTTCAAATTCTGACAGTTGTCAAACTTAAATTCAAATAATTGACGTTTATATTTTTTTAATTATTTTATTATAATGTTAGAATTAGAACATAAAATATTTATAATTCAATGTTACTATAGAACTGGGCAAAAATTAGAAAATGGAGAATGGGTTTATTCCATTAATCGGTGCATAGAACACAGTATTGTCAATGGTTTTTGAATAAGGTAAATAATAACGACAAATGTTATTTTTCTGATGTGGCGTGGTTCCATCTCTCTGGCTATTTAAACAAGCAAAACATGAGAATTTGGTCTGCAGATAATCCACATGAATTCAATGAAACTTCGTTGCATCCGCAAAAAATAGGTGTCTGGCTAGAAGTTTCAAGAAGACAAATTATTGGGCCTATATTTTTTAACCAAACCGTAACTGTTGAAAGATATCGAAACGAATTATTACGACCGTTTATCAACGAACTTCATGATGATGAACTTACGGTAGGATATTTTCAGCAAGACAATGCACCAGCGCACAAATCTCGAGAAACAATGGCTTTTTTACAGCAATTTTTCGATACAAGAATTTTTTGTTTTTTTGTTTTCCTGCAACATCTCCAGACTTGACAATGTTAGATTATTTTATTTTTCCATATTTAAAGAATACGATTCTTGTGCTGACATCACCGAAGAAATCTTAATAAATGGCTTTGAAAGCATGAAGCGTAGAGTTCAACTTTGTCCACAAAACAACGGTCAACATTTCCAACATCTGCTTTAGTATTATTTTCTCTCAATTTTGGCTTTTGCAATAAATATTTTTTCAATAACTTAATTACTCTATAATTATTACAGATACACATTTATATGACATAACCAAACTGTGAAAATGATGCATTTCTGACAGATTTACATGCACTCTGGCCAACCATTAAAAAAAGCATGGCCGACACTAATGAGGAAGGATTTTGAAGGCGCGGTATTTAAATGTATCTAGCTGTTCTAGCTCCCTTCCATCCAGTTTAATTTCTACTTTCACATCGTTTTTTCCTATTACCATGACTTTAGTTTTATGTATATTTAGTTTCATATTTCTTTTTTGCAGTGCTGTTTTTCATAGATCTAAATTTGTTTGTAAATCTTGACCATTTTCAGCAAATACTATCACGTCGTTAGCGAAGGCACATTCCGCTATCATTACTACCTGCATGTTTCTATAACCTACATGGAGTTTTTTCGTTTTGTTTTTAAGTTCTTTAATGACTTCGTCAAGAATCATATTAAAAAGAACTGGGCTAAGCACTCCTTCTTGCCTCAGTCCATCCTTGATTAAGAATTCTTCGGACTGGATATTTCTCGTTCTTACATAATTTCTTGTATTCTTGTAGATACTGGCTATGGCCTTACAGAAGTTATTATTTACATTTCGTTTTCTCAGGCCTTTCCATGGCTTGACTGTGAATATATGGTCCTGCACTCCTCTGCCTTTTCTAAGTATTCCGATTTGCCACTCTTCTGGTATTTTTTGTTCAGTCCATATTCTATTCTATAGCTGTTCCAGTACCTACTTTCATTCCCTTTCTACCCATGTTTTTAATCATTTATGCTATTATGATATCGTGTCCTGCTGCTTTGCTTCAACTATCTCTTCTTTTTCTTATCTTATCGCTTACCGCGGTACCTGTATTTGCTTTGTTTTTCTCCAAATCTTCACATTTGTCTAATGTCGAACTTATTTGATCCATGTTAAGTATGTCTTCAAAGTACTCTTTCCATCGTGCCATTATACCTCTTTCATTTTGTAATATAACTCCGTTTTTTGATGTTATATAACTGTCTCTCGTTTGTTTCCTTTTTCTTAACGATCTTAGTATCTCATAAAAGAGTTTTTGATTGCCTTTACTATCTCTTTCCATTGCTCCCTCAAATTCTTGCCATGCGAGTTTGGCGTTTTTCACTAGTTCTTTCACTTTCAGTCTTTGTTCTTTGTATGCCTCGTAGTTTTCATTATTTTTATTCGTCACTCCACTACTCTTCTGCTTTTATCTATTTTACTACGACTTTTGTAATTAATGGATATATTTCCGAAGAGCCCCAATAACTCTGAAGTTTGAATTATCGGGAGAAACAAGTAATCATCCATGCAGTTGATCAATTGTGATGTGGTGAGCATTGGCTTCTCAAATTAATGAGAAGGAGTAATTTGTTTAATGTTAAATGTTATTGTTTGATTTTTTTATAAGCACTGGGTTGCTACCAACCTCCGTGGATCCTTCATAACTATGTCCAAAGTTTGGATTCGAATTCCACTCACGCTGTTTTATTTAGGATGTGGTTGTTCTGTCTGCGGTCCTGCTTGCTCCTTCTGGGCCTGAGCAAAGCTTCCCTTCTTCGTCTTTATGAATGCAGCTGACTGCGGCGTTGGAGAATGTTAATGGTGTAAAATGACGTCCATAGGATTACCAGTCCGAGGTTTGATGCCGCTAGGACGGCTGAACAAGTGCAGGGTTGAGCCCTCGTAATGGCGACACGTGTTGGGGACGATCAGAGTTCATATTGTTTTATTTAGAATGCAGTTGTTCTTAAATATTTTTCTGCAGTCCTGCTTGCTCCTTCTAGGGCTAAGCAAAGCTCCTCATCCCCTTCTTTGTCTTTATGAATGCAGCTGGGATCCATGGGATTACCAGTCCAGAGTTTGATGCCGTTAGGAGGGCTGAACAAATGCTGGGTTGAGTCCTCGTAACGGCGGTGTGGGGTGGTCAGGGTTCAAGTCTACTTTTTCCATGGTCTTGTGTGCGAGCTATGATACATATTGGAGGTCCCGTTGTAGGTCAGTGCACGGTGATTCCACTACGTAGGTGATATTCAAACAATTTTTTTAGTACGAACCAACTCTATAGAGGCGCTGTGACGTGTTTGTTTTTGTTAGTGGCAGCATACGCCATATTGTCCATGTTGATTTCGATCATTTCATTGTAGCGTGTGTTGTTTGAGATTTGTTTCTGTGATTTTTAGTTTATGTGAGTGATTTGTTCGAATAATATTGACTTTTATATTTCTTAAGATCTTCGACCATTGCAGTTATCGTATTTAGGTATGTATAAACTAAATGCAATTCATAATTTTTATTTTCAGGTAGTACTATAGCGTTTGTGTAGTGCGTTTTGTTTTAAAGATACTTTACTTTTGAAATTGGGTTATTGCAAATTATAGTTTAGGAAGAACAATATCTAACTCATATACCATTGTTTTGTATTAATTATGAACTATGATTTTCAGGTTAGTAGTTCGTGGTGATAAACCGAGGCGTGTTCACGATCAGCCTCAGCATTTTATTTTGCTGGGCCTCAATTCTTTTGAGATTGGTTTTTGACAGCGTATTACCCAGGACAGCGCGCCATAGGTGAGGATTGGGCGAAGAAAAGCATAGTAAATTATTAGATTAAGTCTTTTGTTGCAAAGAAATGGGTAGACGACTCACTGGGCGACGCCGAGTGACATCCTGGCGAAGTGTTAATCCAGCATCGAGAATCATTCTAAAATAAGTGACTGTTGTGTTCAATGGCAAGCGGTAATCAGCGACATGGAGATGGTCATATGGTGGACGACAGCGTTTAGTGAAGTGAATCCCTTGACATTTCGTTTCGTTGAGTTTGAGTTGCTATTTAGGGGACCAGGGTGTAATATCGTCCAGGAGAACGTAAAGATGTCGGTATTGTCCATTCTTACATCTGAACTGATAATTTCTCACTCTAAATAAAAGCAACGTGAGTTGGATTCGAACCCAAAATCTCATCAGTGTCACTTTTAACCAACTAAGCTGTTCCTGCGTGTAATTCTTGTTTGCGTTTATACCTTACAAAGAGGGTAGTGAGTAGAAGTTTGAAGCACTAAAAATTTGTAGAAGAAGAATAAAAACACGAGAAACAATTAAAAAGGCGAAGATGTTTCACGTGCACACTTAAAATAACAATTATAGGACGAATTAATTCGAGAATTGATAATTTGTCATCATTTTGTCTACATTACTTATACATGCAATGATTGAATAACATTTTAATACACTTATTACAAGAATATAAATCCGTCGTTAGCATTCCGAAATAGAACATCTTTACTCAATGAAACCTATCGTGAACACGACAGAAATAAACACCGAAGAGTAAATGTTTTATTTGGAATTGAATCCCGTTAAACTTACTGCTGACACTATTTTAAACAGATCGTGTACTACTCTAACTTGTCACCGTAATCGACAGCAATACAACCAGGCGTTTTCTCCTTAACTTAACTTAAATATAGTTCAGTAGCAATTAGTTTTGTTGTCTTCCGATACTACGACGATAATAACGAGACCCGCAGCTGAATGTTCCTCTCCATTTGTACCTGTTTTGTTTCGTTTTACTCGGCTTGAATCACACTTATTACAAACAGCGCCTTCTCGACTTCGTTCAAGCTCCCCGTCTAAAATTAAACTAACGCTATTCATGTCGAGTTTAATTCTATCGAAGAGAATTTGTATTTTTGTCGCGTACCATTTGTCGAATGTAGTGATTAATTATTAACATAAACGAGCTTTTATATTTACAAAATCTAGTAATCTCGTAGATTTCACAACAGGAATTACAACTTAAGTAGTACGAAACATTGTTTTAAATTACCACTTGAGTCTTTTATGTCGATCTATGCGAGAGCTTAATGTGTGTGTCTGTAAGTACATACAACATACCTACATGTTACAGTACATACAGAAAAAGTAAAGGGAGCAAAAATTACGCGACCGTAAAGGTAAAGTACCCTAAATATTCAAGGCAGCCTCATAACTTATGTTTACTGCACCCTTCACCACTATAAAAAAGTAAATAAGTACTGTGTACGCATATCCATGTGACGGTGAGCCATCCGAATCGCAGAAATAAAAACGGGAAGAACGGAACCATAAAAGCGGACGTCATTTAACTTTAGAGGCGGGTACTTAAGCAATACGAGACAGTCCACTTAGAAGGTACCGTATAGTACATAAATGCACGGTTATTAGGGTTTCTTGCCGTGTATCATTAACTCCTAACTGATGACGTAGTGTACTACATAAAATGTCTAAAAGTATTCTGTTATATGGCTTTTAAAATAATAATGCAGATTCTACATTTTAACACAAGCGTAGGTAGAAGAACTTTTTATTGACTCGCTGTGAGATAAATCTGTAACAAATTTCGGACAGTTTCATTTTAAATTGTCAAGTTTTGGGTCGGTTAGAAGGGGCTTAAATACAAAACGCACTCATTCGCCTACAAAACAACAAAGTTTTCTCCTTTATGTTTCAAGTTTAGTGTTTTGTAGACGAAATAATGCTTTAAAAAAACTGTTGACTGTAAAACGAGAAAAAATTCAGTCCATCCAGAACTTGAAAAAAAACTTGTTATTTCTAAAAATAACGGCCACGCTATTTTGGTGTCCACAGACAGATTATCTCTCGTGTTTCTAACAGTTGTTGTACCGACAAATGTTTTGAATAATGTTATTGAAAGGTCTCGTTTCTGTAAAAAAGTTTTTATGGACTTGGACTCTTTTCCCATTCGTTTGTTTTTCATAATTTCTGTTTTGTTTTGTCATTTATTATATTTTTTATTTTGATTTTAGAAACGAGAAATCCATTGATAAAATTATATATCGTAGATTGAAGTATATTCTTCGAATATTTGATTTTTTTTTCATTATTATTATTATTTTTTTTAATGTGTGGTGGGTGCTTAGTTGCAGTGACTCCGTAAGCTGTATTACTTGTCTGGCTATCACTGCAACTCTTGCGGTGTAGTTTAGTGTGTGTAAGTTGTGTTGAAATGGCTTTGTGACAGCATCATATCGCCTTTTATGATGCCGCGCTGTTAATCACTTTGCTCCCAACAGCGAATGGCAAGTCGATCCGGGATTAAACTCTCTGAAGAAATGTCACCGTCCCTCCAGAGAATTGAACCCCGGCACCTATCGTCCTCTCACAACAATAGTCAGCCGCCTAACCACTGCGGCCATCGACCCGTTATACATGCAACCATGGACTAATTCCAACTCTGTGTCCTCTAGTAGGCAAAGTCGGAAATAACAATATAATATATATCAGCGACTTTGTTAGATTTATCGAAGGCTTTCGATTGCGTTTGCCACAAAACTTTACTTGACAAACTCCATTATTATGGAATAAGAGGGAATCCGCTAAAGCTGTTTGCTTCATATCTGTCTGAGAGAAAATAAGTGGTGATGTTAAATAATTGTAAGTCAGATAAAAACATAGTTCATTGCGGAGTACCGCAAGGCTCAAAACTAGGACCCATCCTTTTTCTAGTATATGTTAACGACCTGTGTGCTAATCTAGAAATGTGTAAAACGATAATGTTTGCTGATGATACAACATTACTACTATCAGCCGAGACAGAATATACTTTGAAAGAACTAGAGGAATAAAGTTTGCATAAAGCTGATAGTTGGTTTCGAGGAAATGGTGTGAAAGTGAACACGGAGTAGACACAAAAAATTGAAGTTAAAGTGAGAACAGATGAAACCAAAGCTGTCAAACCACTTGGTATATTTATAGACAGTGCTTTAAACTGGAACAGCCGCATTGACCATCTGTGCAGTAAATTGAACTCGACAGCATATCAAATCAGAAGGATTATCGATATTACAGACGTAAACATTGCGAAATTAATATACTATTCAAACTTTTACTCATATGTAAATAATAGGATTTTACTATGGGGGGAGTACAGGACATGTCACCAGAGTCTTCACAATACAAAAAAATATATCCGAGCATTAGTTAGTATTCGAAGTAGGGATCACTGCAAACCCCAACAGATTTATTTATAAGTACATATGCATGTAGTTCATGTTTTTGAGAAATAAATGGGCATTAATAGATTAACAATACACGTCTAATCTCGTCAAACGTCTTTTAATAACTGTCATTGTCCTAGTGAACTTTCATTATTTTTTACTCCACTCCCACCGTTGCTCCCTCCCCCATATCTCGGTCATCCTGGGAAGCATTCGCCTCGAATGTCTCTGTGCGATCTTCTTCCTGGAACCAAGGTCTCATATTGCCGGCGCGGGGTGGTGGTCCTCTTTGTCCCGTTGTGGCACCCAACCTTCTCTACTTTATGATGCTCTTTCCCATGTCCTCGAACAACTTGATAAATCCCAGAAACTTTGGCAGCAACAATCCCTCAACGATGTCATAACCTCACCTCGAAAACTAATGATGAATCGTGGAAAAACGTTAGCTTGGTATTAGATCCAACAAAAATCTTACTACTGTGTTGTTTCGCGTATGACCTGGGTACCCATCCCAAAAAATTCGCAATTCCCGAACATCTGATGGTATATTATGATCTTGTACGTAATGATATCCAAAGGAACACTCTGCCTCTAGTAATTGTTTTGCTAGCCCTTCATTTATTACGGCCGAAGCAATATTGGGTGCTTTAGATACAGCTTTCTCAAGAGATATCCCTTCCAATGATGTTGCCTAAAGTATGCTGGAACTGTTTTCGGATCATAAATCAAGAGCCATCATATTTGGAAGCCAAGTCCATAAGCTTGATGCTCCTCTTTAGTGTAGTGTTAATTGGGAAAAGTTTTACCAACCTAGATCTGACGGTTGAGGATATAACCTAGTCCCATGGATGCACCTGAAAATTTCATTAAATGCATTTCCAATCTAAAGACTTCTATCACGACGATCCATATGTCAGAAAGACCTGCTGATGCAGAAAGGCAAGTCTAAAAATGGGATCGACGCATACAATGATATTTCAAACCTCAAGCAGCCTTGCTTCTGCAGTAGTCAGTGGCGACTTCATTTAGAATCTGGCAAGAATTAGCAGGTTCCTTACCAGTCCCATGAACGAATACCTAGTTTATGAGTCCGCCAAACTAATTTTGTTCATCTAAGTGAAGAGAAAGGCGACATCATTTAGAGACTGCTTTCAGGAGTTGATAATGATTATGAGTTTGAGGATGGTATACGAATACCATGAAGAAATTGCCACATTCTCCTACTTCTTCTGAAGATTGCAAAGTATGCTTAAGATAGTGGAGACAATCATGCTCCATCGCTGTCACTAGAATAAGTTTCATTTTAGGTAGAGATTGCCCACATGGGTGAGATCTCCTGCGTGTATCTGAAGAAATTAAAACGCATTGGAGAGATGTGAGTACTTGACACGAGAGTCTTCTTCACAAGTTGCATCTAACTAACATTCTGGATCTGACAAACTTCTATCTGTCACACAGGTGTTCCGCAGTAAAGGTTGAGGACCGAATATTTTTCTTTCGTCTAATACCCTCTTTTGTCCTGGAGAATTCCTTGATGGACCTTAAATTGTTCTTAATTTTCATGTTAGATCTTTCAAAAATACCTAGAGTCAAGTTGGCAGACTCTGGATTCCGGGCTCACTTTCAGGTAGCTTACCACTTTGTCCCTGAAGGTTACTATAAAATTTTGTAAAATCAATCAAATAGGACATAAATACTCTTCAGAACAACTTTTGAACAACTTATTGGATAAAGCAACAAACTTTTTCAAACTATTATCATGGTAATTGAGGATTATTTACACTTTTAATCTGCAATAACAATCGAATTGATTGAAAATGAACAGAAGAAGGAAGGACCCAGAAGGAAAACAACAGTTTAAGCTTTCATTACTACACCGTCGACACGATATGAGATGATTGAATAATAACCGCAAGCTATGTCAGGCATCTGTGACCGTTCGGAAATTAAAGAAAACATCTTAGATCCCCCTTATGTAAGCTAGCCTAATGGAAAACCACCCCACGCAGTGAACATATCGTTAGCCTTGACAATAATAAATGTTTTCTCCGACACTTGAGTGATCTACACATATCATATATCAAACAAGCATATGCCCAACTGTGTCTCAGCGCGTTTGAGGTGGGCAAGTCTAATTCATTTCTTTTTATTATTGCAAGGCGTTGTCACCCTGTCATTCTGTCTTTCCGCTTTCCCCCTTTCTATTTCGCCAACGGTTGCGTCACTTGTGCTTATTCGCTCTTGGTTTTATGACAAAAAGAATAAACGTGCACGTGTTATATCCCTTCGCACAATAAATTCACTAGAGTCGAAACAGCGAGGATGGGGGAAGGCCCGTTTTCCTCGGAAAATCTTCAACCGATGCGTTCAGTTTCACTGTTGCGTATACTGGCGGCAGATGTTCGTGAAGTTAGCTGGTGTTAAACTCACTGTCTTCTGTGTAGATATTCGAAAGAATTCCTTGAATGGAAAATTGAGGAGTTTGGATTATTCTCCGGATTTACTTTTTTGTTTCTGTTGTTTATTAAATCGAGTTGCAGAAATCTGTAATAAAATTGGAGAACATTTTTTTCGTTTAGCTGTTTTCTGCAAGAAAAAATTAATAAAATTGTAGTGGAACCAAAGAATTTTCTGATTTGACACAATCGACAGAAACCTTTAAACCTGTCAAGTTGGCTAACATGGTTCAAGTTTTAACTGCGTTTATACAATAAGGCTTGCACGCCCAACACCTGGAGAGAAGACAAGTTGGTCTTCACTTCTATGCAGGGAAGGATGCTCTATACAGAATCAAAGTCGTATTCGTCTAATACTCTCTAATTTTTCGCAAAACCTTAAAGAAGGCTGATATTGGTAGGTACTTAAGGAGTTTTGGCCATCGAGGCTGCCTTTTTGATGTTCTATCTGTCAGTGTAGCTGGATTTGCATAATTATGGAGTTGAGCCAACTGTAAAGAGTTGGTCCGGCTGCATGGGAAGAAACAAAACACGCATCACTTGCAAATCGGAGTACTCTCACTTGGTTGGTTCGTTGACACCAACAGGTAACAACGAGAAGGATAAACACTGGAGAAAACAATGATCGTTCCGCTGACATGGAGGGTCAAGATATTAAACTCAGATATCAAACGTTCAGGAGCAAATAAACTTCAACCAGATTTGTGTGCAGGATATTGTTAACTGAGTCCCTGAAAATGGGGGAGAGGATGGTAATCCTTTCTGACAGCCAGGTTGCCACTAGGACACTACAGGCCATCAAATATGATTCCGAGACGATACCGAGTGTATCACGAGATTCTCAAACAACTGGTGGAAGTTCCCAGAAAATGAAAGAGCTTGTTAGCAAAAGATGCTAATCAGCGATCTTTCACAGGTCTTGAGCTGACGTGTGGGCGTTCGTATGTTTGGCAGCACCCCTATAGGAGCCGATTCGCTTGTGTGACGATCATGTCTAGTTAGTGGATACTAAAGAATCTGTTGCATCGTATAGATTTAGTAACTTCTGCATTTTATAGAGGGAGTGGGGGAGGAGGCAGGGTGGATTTCCGACTTTGAGTAGCTTAGTAGAATTTATTGACCATTAGTTGCACAATCAAACTGTTAAATGTAATTATTATAACAGTAGCTACTAATAACGTTGATTACTACATTTCCTAAACATTTATTTAAGAGATAATTGCATATCGAAAATAAATATAATCGAAATGCCGTTGAAATGTCACGATTGTTGTTTACACGGCTGGTCTTCGAAGAAGTCCCATTTATTTTCTCAAACTTATATTTTCCAGGTAGACCCTTCATCTCTTACGTAAACACACGTACAATTCTTAAGATATTGACCACGGACAAAACACAATAAGACTTGATTGCGCACCTCACGTATTTAGTTAGGTAATGTTTACCTTTATCGCGTATACTGTACGGCCATCGAGGATGAAAATAATAAGTATCTCGTGAGCCAACTATGCGGCAAAATAAATTGTCAATGTAAACACATTGCGGACAAGGCGTGAGTGAATGCACAAATGCGTTTGATTCACAAAGTATTGTGACTGGTAAGTACGCGATACTTTACCGGCTAAGAATGTCTAAAAATATCCACAGCATTCCATGAAACTAAACCGAACTAAAAGAAGATTGTTAGGGTCGTTGGAATCATGTGCAAGAATTTATTTACTCGATTGGAATTGAAGAGCTGAATGAATCCTCTATATATATACATATATCAACACAACACAATAGATTGAATTTTATACAATTGAAAAGATACCTATCTTCAAGTGAGTTTATTCGTTAATTATTTAATTACCTGTAGAAATACAAATATCCAATAAATTAACATGAACAGTTAATAACGCAATTAGAAGAATGCACTTAGCAAACCAGGAAATACTTGCGAGTTAAGTGAAAAGATTTGTTTCCAAATAAATCAATCAGCGTACGTTGTACAATCCTACTACGAAAACATGTCGGAGTTGTTTGTGTAAGAGTTTACCGTTTCGTCCGTGGTAAACGCGAACCATTCGAGTTAAATTAGTACTATACCTGATGATATATTGCTCAAAAGTGGTCTATTTTAATAACAGTATATTTGTCAACGACTTAGAGAGAAGCCCAAGTAAACACAGACCGAGCGTGTGAGACGATGCGCTACTATAGTCAATCCTACATATATTGTATAGTATAGAGAAGCCCCTGGCATACATTTACCCAAGAGTCAGTCGGGGTATTACTACATACACACGATCAGCGTTGGCGTGCGGGTGGATATATCTCATTGGACCTGTACCAAAACAAACACTCCTAATGAGTAAACAGTGGCAGTTTATCTAAGACGGGCGAATGCCATCTACTTAATCATACCCTGTATAGAGGAACGTCTCTAACGGATAATTAATAAACGCGTCTCTCTCAGGCTTTCCCTGCGATCATTAATCAACAATTAGAAGTCAAATTGACGGGATTACATCCGCCATTCTTTAAGATATAACTAGCGACGTGCAGTTTTCGTTTTGTAGACGGTGATGTGAAGTGGAAGATACAGTTACATCAAATTTAATCGAAGACAGATTCAAATTAAGGATCTAAGTAGGAAAATAGGTGGAAATCTTTTCTACGAACTATCAGAAAATATTCAAACAATGTCAATTATTACTTGGCATTGGACCAACCCCCAACACATGCAAAACAAGTGCCCACCATCATCGGAACTAGAAGGGGAACTGAACATTTTTTGGGTATAATGTTTTGATGTTCATTATATTTATCATCAGAATATGAACCATGCTTGTGATTTGGATGACAATTTTTTTGGGAGCTTCTTTGGCAGTAACATAAAAACCTGCTCAACTGTATGCAGCGACTGACCGAAATGTCGCGGTGATTGCAGGACTTGTGGCCCTGTCTGAACGAGTTCACTGTTTGAGTTGAATCAGAAGTTCATAAAGGCGGTTTCGTTTATTGGTATTCTGCAAATAAATCACAATAACCGGGATCTACCAATCAATGAAGACCTTGCAAAAACTGTTCAAGAACTTAAGAGAGGTGTACTTAGCCAGAGAACAGTTGTGAAGAAATACAAAATTAATATGACTGGCGTTCTAATTAAGGTTCATTACAGATACGAAAGAAATCTGAGCCATCCAACTGCTATGACGCTTGAAGAAGAGACACTGATGACTGAGAACTGAGACTTTGAGTGTTGCATCAGACAGGACATTTCATCGACATCCGAAGCGTTATTCAGAAACTGGTCTCCAAGCAAAGTACGGATGTTTGCAAATCAAACAAAGACATGATGATGAAGGAGCTGTCGTGATCAGTGGAAATTTAGCACCTCAAGCTTCCGCCAGAGAGCGCAAATGATTCAGGACATGTTTCCCATTACAGTTAACTAGAATTTAGAACCGGGACTTACTGATAAAATGATGCTGTACCTGCCTACCTTCGTAGTGATCGTTAATTGCCAAACTCATTCCTTTTAGTTGATGATAGGCGACACAACGTCCTTAGCAGCATATGATCAGCTGTTTATGTTTGAAGGGTCAGATCATCACATGTAGTTAAGAAACAGAGTTGTTTGTGAGTGATAGTGGCTTGTTGTCTCTTGTCTATTGTTTTTTTTTGTGCACCGACTTCTTTTTAGCAGTAAATAACAGCAACAAGAACTAATTTTTCTAAGATCTTGATTTAGTGCCCGCATTTTTTAAAAGCGTCGTCGAAACGGTATGGAACGTGAAATTGGAAGAGAATTTTCTGAGATGAAAGCACCTCGAAGATCCAAAAATCATATTCAGGGGAAAAATCATGGTATAGATATCAACCAAATGTTAAAGTGGTATAAAATTGTGTCTGCTCAAAGAACTACCAGTGCTGAAACTAACCATTGCTGCGAGATGCTCCTAAGAATTGCACCAATTATTAAAATCCATGGTAAAGGTTTTCTGACATTTCAAGGGACAAGCAATTGCTCCAATTATGGAAGAGCACGTCCATTGAGAGCTGAAAAAGGGAGAGACTAAAGCTCATTCAAGTGCAAAGCTTTATCAAAGTGTAAGGTCTCGTAATATTGATGAAGTAAAAAGCCCTAATCAATAAATTTTAAGCTGGCGTTGAAATTAAAATTTTACAACTCTCTCTCAATCTTAGACGATTTTATAAAGAAGAATCAGAAGGTTTCAACAAAGGGCAAATTACAGCAATCTGCAGCGCTGACGAGACTATACAGACTGTCCGGTAAAAACACCAACAGTCATAGTTCCGTTATTTATTGTCCGATTTTATTTAAACAATATATATATTTTTGGCTATACTCGAATTGGATTTTTTTTTTCTGAATTCAACGATGGAGAAAAATAACATTTAATAAATTTCATCTTTGTGTTATATTATTTATATATTTTTGAGTGTGCCATGAAGTAACAAAAATGCGATAAACGTCGATAAGTGTCAATGTGAGTTTATTAAATATTTTTGTTGTCCTGTTTGAACATTTTGCTACAACAAACGACGTGTTTTGGTAAAAATGAATAACAATGAGTTAACTGACATGTTACAAGTGTTCTTTGAATGGAATAAAAACCATCTTCAAGTTGTTTATCGTTACAGTGTTCGTTTCCGCACAGGGAAATTCCTGATTCGAAAATATTTCAGGGAAATGAAACGAATTTAAGAAATTATGGATCATTTAAGAAACCTAAAACGCAAAGCCGTAAATTCTCCGAAGATAAGGAATTGGATGTTCTTCTTGCAGTACAAGAAAATTCTTCGACTAGCAAAATTGCACAAAATGATGGAGTATCAAAAACAACAGTTCATGGTATTTTAAGAAAACACAAACTTAAACCGTACATAGCTAGAAAAGTTCGTGCATTAGAACAAAATGATTCTAGCCGAAGAATACGGTTTTGTCGATTTTATTTAAATGCGTTAGAACAAGACCCGAATTTTTACAGAATGATAATTTAGTCTGATGAATGCACTTTCGCAACAATGGTATTTTCAATAGAAACATACATCGACAATGGAGCTAAGATAATTCGAAGTTTGTCATTGAAAATAATTTTCAGACGTTATACAGTGTAAATGTTTGGTGTGGCATTGTGTTGATGTGTGTTGAGCAAGATGGCGGGCAATTGAACAATTATTGTAAAGTGATTTGTTTTGTTTCTTATAATAATACTTATAATAGTTACATTTCCAATGTTTCATGGTAGGTACATTCGAAAATTTATACATAATTTATTAAAAACAAAGTTGATTTTGAGAAATGTTTTTTCGTAATAAACGTTTATGAAAAATAGACATGTTATACCTCGTTGAATTCAGAAAAAGAAATCCAATCCGAATATAGCCTTTAAAATAAGAAAATTGATTATCGTTTGATATTAATGAAAACAACTGAAAACAAATAAAACGCTGCTATTCTATAGTACTGTTGATGCTATTAAATTTACTTTTTGTTTAAACAAAATCAATAAATAACGGAATTATGATTGTTAGTGTTTTTTACGGGACAGTCTGTATACATATGTAGGATCACATGATTATACAGGAAAACTTACTTATTAAAACGTTAAGGTATGCTTCACCTTCAAATTTTTATTTTCAATTTTTCTTTTCAATGATAGCAGTCGACAGTAAAGGTTTGATAGACAACCAAACTAGTAGATTACCAAAAATAGTTTAGTAAAATGAATCTAGAATTTGTTTAAGAGGGCACGTTTTTCGAAACAGACTCCTGTTCTCTTGAATTGTAGATGGGCATGCTAGCTATAAGGATTTGAGCGCTACTCTTTCGTATGCAACGAAATGCTTGCTTTTCGTCTGCTTCAAACTCCACGTGCATTCTGAAGTCCAGGATTTCCATCAATCTCGAAACAAGTAACATCTTTAAAGAAACAGTGATCTCCACCAATCGATATTGAACAGGTTAGAACTACACCTTTTACATGATCAATCTCATTGTGTTGTAATAGTGGAAGGTAAAAATTGGGTACAAGAAAATCCCATACCAACACCAAAGAAAAAGAAAGTTAGCAAAGTTGGAAAATGAATCAGTGGAAGAGATGAATTAGAAGGTCCAAATTCTCTGCAAATGAAGAGGAAAGAAGATAAACCAAGATCATTCGTAATACGAAAGAAATAAACGTCAGCGTACAATATTAATTTAGGCAATGAATTTAGTAAATGAAACTATAAAGCGAACGTTTATGCTTTAAGCACCATGCAAAAAAAATCTGAAATATGACTCACTCCTTTGGAAATATATTAATGTACAACTTCCGTTTCCCACCAGTTCGCTAAATCTGGACTAAACTGAGCTTAACGTCGTTTTAAATTACCGGGTAAACGATGTTAAACATTTCAAATAATTAAAGTTAGTTGTTATTCAGAACGGATCCCCGGCCTGACAAGCCATGGAACAAAGTGAAAAATAGAGCAATTCCCGTGAAATAGAAATTGCATATAGGTGCTTGCGTATTCATGGAAGGTTATCTGGTTGAACTGTATAAATTATTCCACGGTATATTTCTAGGGGACCATAGACCGAATAGACTAGACGAGAAATGTCTCGGAAACGTTCCCATCTCTCTCTGCACAAGGTTTAATTATAATACACACCTCTCGCGCCTTTAAATTAGACCCCGAGATGTTAAATTGCATCCATTCAGATATCAAATAACCCCGCGTTTTCTGTCTTATTTCAGATTAATCTCCTGTTTATTTACTTCCGTCTTCGACTGTGAGGCTAAATAACCTTTTAACGCACAACTATTAGTTTGTTAATTAGGTTCTTTAAACTGCGCAAAAGTGATTAAAATATTTCCATTAATGCTGGTGCCGTGAGCGCAATTAAATTCGGTATATTAAGTTCGCGCCCGCGTGATTCGAACGCTTCCCAAATTAAATATGGTAAAATATTCATCAAAAACGAATTACGGTAATTAGTTTTAATCAAATCGTTCAGTGCATAGCAGTTAAAGTTCATTTCAAATTTAGTGAATTTAAGGAGGTAGTTGTCGCCTGTCAAATATGCAGCTGCAATTTTTTCGAAACTAAATAGTTGACAGGGAAACGCGACAATCAATCATCAATAGGGGAATGTACTATCCTGTGGTCGTTCCTTTCATGTCTAGGGTTGGAAGATAAGTTCCTTTACCAGTGTAATCTCCGGTTGCGTCTCTTTGCTTAAGACGCGTAATAAGAGCAGCGGTGGGGAGTTCGGGGAGGCCCTCTGTAGAGTCTTGGTGACCAGTGTTGTTACATGATCCTTGATGGAAGGGCTACTAAGATTTGTTCGTAGTTGCTCGTTTCTGACAAACCCAGAGTGGAGGAAGCGACGCTGATCTTCTTCTGAATGTTAAATGCTGATTCAGAGTCATACTGAGGTACACGACCGTCTGGATCCACGCTTAAAGTTGTCCACAAACATATTTTCATGGGAGGAAAGAGAGGGGAGAGGGGGAGAATGGCAGTTCGCGTCTTTCGCTAAAACGGACTACTACACTGAGAAAAGTGAATTGGTTAATCCAACAAACTGGTGAATATCATTCCTCTGGAGGTTGAATGAAGCGAAAATGCGTTGTTTTGACTGAAAGTATTGGATTGGGTGTACGTTAAGAAAAAGATCAAATTATGTAAGTTCAAGTTCAAGTTTTGAACTGTTGGCTGAACAAATAAGTAATATCCAATGAAAATGTTCGAGATCTTAAATTGCATTTATTAACTGAAAGCATTTTGTTAGTTGGATACATATATAGATTGATAAAAACAACCACAACGTCTAGCTTTTAAAATTGGCAATTTCATGATGCTGAATTTACACGTGACATGACAAAGAACGAAGCGTTACCACCCCTTCCCTTCCTGTACCTTCAAATGTACCATAAATGTGAAAAAACGCAAAATTATCAGAATATTGCTTGATACTGGCATAGTACATATCAGCTGTTGAAACAGGTAAGATTAATATACTTGTTGAAATTTGCACAAAACTTAACATTTATGTGCATATTTGTTAGTGAGAATAAATGGCTGATGAAGAAAGAGAAAAATTATTGAACAACTAGGGCTTTTCTAGCCTTTTGGAAGTGTGTAGGTATGTGTATTTTATATTTATGAACTGGTATATAAAAATTGCATGCATATACATCTTTAATAGAAGTAACATTAGTAAATGTTGTAGTTTAGTAATATGTTCTTATAAATATCTGCAATCCGCCGCATGTGATTCTTTAATAGAATACAATGTCATGTTATGTCATTTCGGTAATTTCCGATTCGCGAGAGTCATGTACTGTAGATTTCGGATGAATTGAATTGTCAAAATTACACGTACACACATGCTACTGCTATTTAGAAATACTTAAAAAAAGGAGTTCAAGAAAAACAAGAGAAAGAAAAATTGTAAAGTGTTTAATATACAGCGTGTTCATTTGAAAACTTCCCACCGCAAATTTCTGGAAATCCAGAAAATTAAAAAAAATATCCTGAAACACGTAAGAAGTATTATCGAGGGGGACAACTTTTGATGCAAAAATTGGAGCCACTCCCTTAAAAATCTTAAATGGAAAGGGGTATCGAGTAATACTTCATTTTAATAGTCTTTTGAAACACTACATTTTGGGCGGTTAGTTTTTTGAAATCAATCGATTCGTTTTCGAAATTTTTAAGAAAATCTTTTAGTTTGCTCTATTTGTAATTTTACAAGTATCGGAACCAAACCCTGTAAGTATTTAAAATGCACTTTAACTGATTATTTTTATTGTTACAGTTATTTTAGATTTTAAATTATTTTTTGAAGAAAAATCAATGTAATAAGCTGTAAGCTTTCGTTAAATGTTGCGGCAGTTCGTCGAGCGCATTAATTTTCGGCTCCATAAGTTAATACAATTTCAACCTTTTCTTGCAAACTATAAACCATTTTTTATTTAAATAAGTGTGGATTGATAAGCAACAGACGATGTACATATTTCCGAATGAACAGCACCGGAAGAAAAACTGATATATCCGCTTTTTATGCTGTTGCCTGTTTTTCGTTTATAGCACTACTTTTTACGTTTTCTGTAACAAATTTAATCAATGAATGCAAAATCGACATCAAAACGTACCGAAAACATGCATTTTTATCATTTGTTTTTATTTTATTTTTTAAATTTTTCTGCAAAAAGATAACTGCGAAAGAAAAAGTAAAACATTTAAAAAGTTAAAGCGCGTTTTGAATAACTGATTTTTGTTCCGACGCTCCTAAAATTAAAAAGAAAGTAAACCAAAAGATTTTCTTAAAAATTTCGAAAACGAATCGATAAATTTCAAAAAACTAAACGCCAAAATGTAGTGTTTCAAAAGACTATTAAAATGAAGTATTACTGGATACACCTTTCCATTTAAGATTTTTAAATACTTTCTTCTTCTTCACTGAAGCTACAAAATTTAACATTTTAAAGGTTGTATACTGAATGCATTAAATGCATTGCTAATAGATGTCTAAAAAAAGTTGTTGCTGGTATACATTTTGCGTTAACTGAACGCATTTCTTTTTCTCAGTGTACGCATTTATTTTTGTTTAGCTTGAGTTTCTATTTCTAACCACACTGGCTGATAGCGTGCATCTGTCCCTGAAGCAGCGATGCCAGATCTCATGATTTAGTGTGGGTTCACACGATTTTGTTGCCAGACTCACGATCTCATGATAAGAGCCATTTATCTCACGATTTTGTTTTAAAAAATATAATTTAAAATTATGAAAATTTAAAAAAGTGTTCGTGCGTCAACATGATTTAGACCAAGTTCAGTCTGTGATTTTTTATCATTTTCTACATTGGCGGCATCAAATAACTGATGCCATCTATGATTAACACAAAAAAAGCTGCAAGCTTTCTCATTCTTGTCCTGGTATAGGTAACTATACGGTAAGTTTAGCTTAGATATCTTCACTAATAATAGATAATTGAACAATTTGCAAATTGGTATACTATACATACCACCACCATACCATACCAATATCCCAACTAGCACATAACTTCATTGGGATATCCTGTTTAAAACCTTAATATCCCAATACAGGAAAATCCCTTGGAGACATCCGGAGGACCATTGTAGTCTATACTTATAAGAGGGTTGTGGTCCTATTTGCTTCCTATTTCCGGATGTACTAGGGGCGTCTTGTATGGATGTGTAAAGGTTTTCCCGAAAGTCTGTCATGACCCTAATATGTATGTTCTCAAAGACAAACCTTGTAGTAACACAAAGTTAAATAGAGTGCCTGATGCAAGGCACCTTTTTATTTAAATATTTGTAATAAAGTAGAAAATAAATGTTGAACCTTTAAGCATATGTCTTATGATTTTGTACCTTATATCAACGTAATATAAGTATCATAGTTAAGGCGGTTAAATTTAGAAATGTGAAATTAGAATTTTGTGAGGTCATTAGGTTATACCGATGTAGGGATGTTTGCTAGTCACAAACTTCAATAAAAGGGCGCATATTAAGAGGATCAATTGCCCATTTTGATACTTTGTAGTAGTGTGAGAGCCTCTAGGGCAAACTAACGGACATCCGTGGGCTAAACCTTTTTGCATCACCTGGACATCTCTGTGACGTCCCAGGATTAGACCAGGATTTCCTTAAGAAATCCTAGTGGGATTTCCTATAGACGTTCCTAAGTCGTAATTGTGTTGGCTGAGATGGTGCCATCTACGCGGATAAATATAACACGCATTTAGGGAATTTTAATATTTTATTTTTTATAATTTTAATATAAAGTACCGCCACCTAAACAGGACTTTCTCCAACTTTGAATCGTGTTTCAGCTCGTTCCATAAGACTTCCCACCCCATAGGTAAGAGCCCTCACGTAAAACATAACCCCACTGTCCACTGTCGGGAATTTTTTGCTCCCTGCTCTACGTACATTCAAAATCCACTTACGATTTCTCACGATTTTTTTTCTGGCGACGCTAACGAATTCAGTTTAACACGATCTGGCATCACTGCCCTGAAGTCTTCGACACATTACCTCGTCTCTTCCGGACGATTGGTAGATAGCAAATCATGCATATAAATCAGGAAAAGAGTGGGTCCAAGAAGAGAACCTTGAAGGGTTTTGATCACCCTGAACAGCCGGAGTTCCGGGAAGAGACCTTCCAAAAATTCGAATTGTTCATATTGCAAGATATTCAGTACAAACAGCTCTTCCTTCAGCCTATTGAGGATGGAACACACTGTCATGGTCTAGTGCATTGATGAACTGATGAACAACATAGAAATACAGTTCAAAATTTCAAAATTAACCTATTAAAATACGATCCTATAGGATTATTGTCGTCTTCTTTTTCCCGGCTGGTGTTAAGAAAATGTTGTTAGGATGATGATTAACCTCAAGGTGGTGGCCTACTAAATAGTGCAGAAACTATTGTACACATATTTCGTATGCTTGATGAAGGAATTGGAATCAAGCATAAGAAATAAAACATAATGCACATCTTTAAAGAGACGTTCAGCTCTAGTTCTCCGTTTGGTTGCAATATGAAAAGTTTCAAACTAGTTCTCTAGGAATAAAGCTAATTTAGCCCCTATATACTTCCGCTTGCGACTTTTACATTTCAATTTCCCACAGTTAAAATTACTTCCATATAAATCTTAAATTAATCCCGTCCAAAGTTTTAATACGAGGTCATTTTAAATACTTCAAGACATAGCGTTCAATTGCTGAAAGAAATTCTATAGAAAACTCTTGCATATTCGAATAATATTATCTCGTATATTCAACCAGATTTCTTTCATTCTAAGATAAAAATCGCTCCAGGAAACGCACGTCATTTAATTCTAATCTGATCCCACATATATTTAAATTAGTATCATTCGTCGGGGACATCTCTAAAATTATCCAAAATAGAATTAACACTCGACACAAGACTTGCATCAGCGCACACTTGATTTAGATGCGATAAAATGTGATAAATGGTAGACTGCATTTATATGTTCACGTGCAGTAAACTGTAAGTACCTATTCTAGTATATCTACTTGGTGACATCGCAGTTGACTGTTTTTGTCCCAGCTAAATTTACTCGGGGAATGTACGAGATATCTTTTAAAGTTATCCACAGAATTACGTTTAAATTCTAAAATAATGAAATGCTGTTTAGTTTCGTCTGTCATAACAACGCCGATATAATAAGTAATTCGGGCGAAGAGGAAATTACTGTTAATGTAGTAATAAGTGAGGTTAAATGAAAACATAAATTTGTACAGTTAACGCACTTACATGATTTAAGTTAAGTGATTGCAATATTAGAAAACACAACTTTTGAAGTGGTTCATTAGTTTTTGAAGTAAAATATCTGAGCTGATGAAGCAATATTACAACATATGGGTTGATAGTCTTTGACCACTTCTAGCCGAAATATACTGCTGAAATTATGATATAAGGTGGTCATCTTCAGATGCTAAAGATACGATTCTTCAATACAATAGTGCGCATTCCAATGTGGCAAAACTTTCTACAAAGTTCCTTGATATTAATGTCAATATTTTAACGTTTAAAGAAATGATTTCCTGAAACATGCGTTGGATGCGAGGAAAGAATTGGATGGCCAGCAGGATCATTATTGCTTATTATATTATTGATTTGCGAGTATACTATACTACCTCTGTTATGAACATGCAACTACTTCTTTCACGTATGTTCATTCCTAGTACGGTACGACATAGCTGGCCAGACGAGGTTCGTACAGGTCTTTCATAGAAGCTGGTCCTTCCTTCGGCATCACCAAATCGCAAATTAGAAAGTTCATCTACGAATGGATGCATAACAGGTCCAAGGAATGGTGGAATAGAACACCAGGACAAAGACACGCAAAGGAGTTTCTAAGAGAACAAACTCTGGAGTTTATTGAAGACAGGAAGGCTGTCAAAGCGATAGTAGGTCTGTTGACCGGTCATTGCAGACTGAATAAGCATATGTTTAACATCGGCCTGGAAGATAATGCTCTCTGCAGATTTTGTCAAGAGGAAGAATAATCCCCAGTTCATGTTTTGTGCCACTGAGATGGTCTAGCGAGGACAAGGTTTCTAGCGTCCTCTAAGATAAAAGGGGATCACAATAGACCTGGAAAGGTTGCGGTGAAACGGGTCCGTCTGGCTACCCAATTCCTAATCCAATCTAATCTAATGGTATGAAGTCTGCATGTTTACGACTGTTCCCGATCTATGCACTCACAGAGTATTCACATGTATAAGTGACAATACTCTAGCATCTGAGCTGGCTGGCGGAGTTTGCCACCACACTACAAAAATTTATCAACTGCATGAGATTAGTTTCTCAAAAAATAGATTAACAAATGTAAGAAGAGTAGCATCTTCCATCCAAAATATTACAGAAAGTGCCTGGTTCACCAGTTATCTGTCGTTCTGTATGTAGGAAAATAGTTTTAGAAAATTAACTGGGCGTTTATTACACTTGCTAATATTATGTTTCTTTATAGCAAACATAATTCTGCAATGCCAGAAATTTGGGCACCCTATTTAGAGGTAAATTGTACATGCAATATTGTAATAAACATTACTGTACTCAATATATTTTCTATCATGGACGGACTCTAATAGTCTAGCAATTTTAACTTTTTTATTTTCTCGAAATCCTAACCCACTGGTAATTCAGAAAAATCTGTGGAGTAGGATATCTGGACTATAAATATTTATGGCAAATTTTCAAACATCCTCTGAGGAATGACGTGGAAGTTTGGTCTATCTTAGAGTTTGAATGGAACGGCAGCGATAAGGAAAGCTGGTTTTTCCATCTAAAAGCAAAAAGTCTGCAAACAGAAACCTAAATTATCTTTACCAGACTGAAAAGAAAGCGATGCCATCTACAATCGTCCCCCATTTCTCCTGTATGAGGTATAGAACACCTTTTCTTTTCCATCGTTCCGTTGTCTCACCCAGAAGAGGTGCTTCTCGCTATTATATTGTGGTCCCATTCTCTCAACCAAAGCCGTAACGCTGTAAAGGTGTGGTTTGATAATCTCAGAAACCATTTCAACAACTCGAACCAGATGTTGATATTTCCTTGAAGATTGCTCAATTGTTCCTGGATATTCGGTCCAGGATTCGTCATATTTACCATCTAAAGAGATACCGACTGGTTTAACCAATGTGTCTGAGTTGTGTATGTGGTGGGAGAGTAGTAATGTTGTCCACGGTCACACAAACAATTTTTACGATACCAATCACATAGTTGGCAGTTCTTTCGGTGGTGAAGGTTGTATCCAAGCGGCTGCAGGTTCAGTTTTTGGGATCAGATCTGATATAGGCGGCTCGATCCGTATGCTATCGTTCTTCGCGTTTTCGGACACAAACCGTCTAAATACATCGGCTCCAATAAAGGGCAATATCCCGTACCTAAGAGCGACGAACACAATAGTTTCTTAGGAATCGGACCTATATGTCGAAGAGCTGATGATCTGTTCCCTCTATTAAAAATTATTGCCGATAAAAAAGCTGTCGAATTGAAATTAGACGAACATGTCAATATTACAAACTTAAAATTATTTACCACGAGCACGATACGGGTCAATCTGGAGATCCAGCATTTATTAAAAAAGCTAGTCTATCATTTAGAAAAAAAAACGTCAAAATTGAACCGGAAAAAGTCGAGATAAAATCGTTTGCTAGAAGCAATGCTGTGTGGATGGGACGAATCCTGGACCGAATTTCCAGGAGCAATTGAGCAATCTTCAAGGAAACATCAATATCTGCTTCGAGTTGTTGAAATGGTTCCTGAGATTATCGAACCACACCTTGATAGCATTATGTAAGGCTTTGGTTGTGAGAATGGGACCACAATATAATAGCCAGAAGCACCTCTTCTGGGTGAGACAATGGGACGATGGAATAAATCGGTATTTAATTAATCGTTTTTATTGACGTACACGTGGAAATATTACAGGAATTTAAAGATAAGTAAATAGAGGTCACAAAATAGATATATGAATAGAACACATTTGTAAAAAGGAATATCAGGCTTAGACAAAAAGATGTAGGGAGTGTAGAAATGGCCAACAGGTCCATGTAGCAGTTTTATTTTCAAGTTTAACTTAATCGTGTTTAAGTTTGCAAGTCAACTCCCAAGTGTTGTTGCTGGTGTTGTTTCCAGGGCGTCTCAGAATAACTGAGCTTTGGGAATTTTAAGTTTAGGATTTATAGTCAAATTTGAAGTTTCCATTTAATATTAGAAGTGCATCATTTACAGATATCTCGAAATTACGTGGTCGATAGGGCAAATCTGAAAATCTGGAATCGAAACGAACATGATAAGCCAAGAAAGGCACAAGAAACTCTCAGAACTTTGAGTATTTCTTTGATTTGTGGGTGACCTACTTACAAAACAGCTGGGAAGGACAAAATATCTTGTATTTAAATTTGTAATTACACACATAAATAGCTTCTGGAATAGATCTTAATTTGTTCAGATTTAGGTATAAACTATAAACGGAATAACAGTGAGATTCCTATCTAAAACAAGCTGTAGTTTACCTACTGCTCTATGCACACGTATTATGCATTATTATGTTTATGTAGCAGCAATTTCAATATGGTAATCGATACAAAAGCTATACTTACAAAGCGCCATCACCAAATAAGACATTACTTTTCATGTATTCGACAACGATACTATTATGTCTCTATATAAACGGTTCGCTTGCACCGTCCTCGCTACGAAATAAATCCGGCGAACATGTTTCCCCCGGAGATAAGAAACGTGAAACATTCGCTGTTCTGACCTCATGTTAAACATTTATTCGTAATTTACGATAGCCAGAAGAAAAGTACTTATCGTTCAATAATGTATTGGAAAAGATAAGTACTTTTAAGTTTACTTTGGCCGAGAGTTTGCACCGTCACAGAGAGCGGCGAACATAAGGAAACACTTCTAGGCTTTATCTTAGAAAGGTTCCACGTAAGGAGGACTCCCTTTAATCTTTAGGCACTTCAGAAAGTTCTAATCCATTCATAAAACATGTGCTCCGATTAGTGTTAACGTTTGTCTAATGCGTAATTATTCGGGCGGCCTTTTTACAAAAGCCGCCTCTCCTTGTAGAAGAGATAACATGAAAATGCCTATTAATTAATACATTAGAAGTGAGGCGTTCTGGAAAGCTTTTCCTGGTTTATAATTAATTTCAATTTGCGTTTGATGTATGAGGTTTAAATATAAATTTCAATTATTAAGATATGCTCTTCAGTGTATGTTACATTGTGTAATACATTAAGATGATGAAATAATGTCAAATATCTGGATCGCCTGGGAAATGTGAATGGAATAATCATTAATATGTAAGCATGTTCCTAGAATTACTTCGTAATGAGATTGTCGTTTGTGTTCTTGTCACTAAAGGAACACATGTGGAAGTATTATTACAATATATGACAAATGCTGTTGATTATTAATTAAAAAGAAATATACAGGGAATGTGCTTTTCTATCGTTTGCATAAAATCTATTCATTAGATGTTCTTTGCAACTGTTTTTCTTAATATCTGCCTTCTTAAATAATTATAATTGTCATTATTACTTAACATTTTTTGTTCAAATTCTTCTGAGAATTTGGATACCTTAGTAGGCAGTCATCTGACTCTTCAAACTAAGGAGATACCCCTTACAACCTTTGTCTACAGCCTTCTACAAACCCACAAGTCTTCAAGGTGTGTTGTGTATTTCAATGAATGTATCCAAAAACATAACTAAACACTTGAGGTCCGTTGATGGACACTGGAGCTTAAGAAGCTTGCTCGTCAAGTTTATATTTTACCTTCGTATTAAGCATCATCTCTGTTTATGTCATCGTCATAGCCCTCTGTGTGAAGATTCGAGCTTGGAAGGTAATCTACCACAATGCATCGTAAAGGTGACAGTATTCCTCTTTGTGGGCAGCCAGCTACCAATTTATTCTGTCTTCGTAATGTAGAGGTTCATCGAGATATAAACTTTGTGATGCCTTATCCACTTTTTTGGACGCGTTTGCAAGGTCAGCTCAATTGATAGGACGGACGGCTTTCCATATTCAGAAAGATAAGCAACTCTTGTTGCCTCAGTGATTTGCCGAAAAATGAAAGTAAAAGCAGGACCAAACGCTTCTATCATTGAATGTGTGAATCAAAGGCATAGCTTGCAAATTTAAAAATAGGTATCTATAATAGTCGAAGGCAGCTTAGAAAATTGAACAACCATTCCTTTCAATATCTTCTTGAATGCATCGCAGATTTTTTCTGAATAGTAGTTCATTTACCACAAAAAGAGGACCTTTAACATTTTAGCTCTTTTAAATTTGTTGTCCAACCCCCATTTAAAGGACAAAGTGATTAAATGGGATGATTTCGGAATGTTTCTAAAAGCGATCTTTAGAAAATTTCTGAAGACGTTGGTAGCATGATCAACGAAACGTTAAGTGTAAACTTATCTAGGCGATAACACCCGGAAAACTTTAGCGTAGTAGACAACGGTCGCGAAAACCTACGCTGAACTAAAGTGACTAATTTTTTTAATTAAATCGACCATGAATTGCTTGATTGAATGATGGCGATAACATTTGACCAACGCTTTGTCGATTGACAAATCATTAATGAGAAATGCTTGTTGAAGATTTGCATTTAGGTTATCCATAGTTTTGGAAACAATGTCCACTTGAAGATCTTTATCTTTAGTGAATAAAAACACCCTCTAGCCCTTTCACTCCGTGAACCAGATGCGTCCGCAAATAAAAATCTTTATGTACACTCTGGAAGCGGATAATTAGGCAAAGCTGGAGGCCGATTAATACCTGGAACCGTACGTACTATTTGTCGATACTTTATCTATTATTGCCTACGCATCGTTCTAATTGGTTGCATATCCTTCACCCCATAAAAACGGTGATACTTCCCCATCGTTGCAGTCGTGTTAGAACAGAAAAACAAAGTTTCTTTCTGCGTTTCAGTGCGTAATTTGCTGTAGAACAGAAAAGTTTACACATTTGATTTGTATAGATACTGACTGATGTAAGTTTAAGAAAATAATACGTAAAAAATTGGACTGTTCTCCGTTTTAGGTTGGTTCTGCAGTACTATATTCTACGTCTCAGATTGTTTCTCCTAAAGGAAATAAATAACCTAAAAAGGTGACACTTTTGTGTAACAGTATAGCATATAGTGCGTCAAAAATGACAAGTCGTGCAAAGAACAAGAGGGCTCCACTAACAGAACAAGAACTACTTGATATATGGGCAAACAGTGATGATGAAGAAGTATTAGACGCCAACTCAGAATTCGAACTTTTGGAAGGACGATGGTTGGGATTATTTATCAGATTCCGATGACGATGACGAAAATGTGTTGAAGACGAAAAGTCGGAGAAGAAACCGCTGAAAAAAGGTCAATGTGAAAATCCATCGAATGCTAGCGAGACTTACAAGAATAATATAATAATAACCACCTACCTGAGGACCATCATTTTCATTACTGTCCTTGTCTGTGTTTTGTTTAGGTTGACTGTACACAACAGCAATAATTCGTGTCGCCTTGTTTCTAGTTCCTGTCACAGTACTAGATCTGTAACTGGAGCAAGGAACATAGTTTCCACAATAGGCAACAAATTTTTTGATTCGAAAAAAATTTAAATCAATTTACAAACCTACCTCAATCTCACCTGGCTAATTGTGAATGAAGCAACAAATAGATGAAATTAAAACAGTCAGGTGTTTCTATTTCTCTGAAAGAAAACAAAAAAAAAAACAAAAATTCGGCAGGAATTTTCTATGAACGCTGCAGTCGCAGCCCAATTAAATCCAATCCAAAATCGAAACCAACATTCCCATTTATTTCGCAAAAACCAAATATACGAAAACCGAGCGTCTTCTTTCTCATGCGGACAACTCGATGAAAATAAAATACTTGTAATGAGTGTTAACAATATAAAAAAAGGGCGCATTGTTGATAATCAGCTTCTTCTCCGGCCGTACCCTTATTATCTGTAAGACGCGAACAAATATTCGTCGAAAAGAAATTTCGAAATTCTTGCCTGTTCGTATTAACGCCTTGATTTGTGCGTCGTCGCCAATCGCAACAGTCGCATTACCACACTAATTGTATTAATGATACAACGGAATGGACGTTTTTCAAGCGAGCATCCTTTCCTTTCTGGCTGGAGCGTAATCATTTAAGGTACGCGATCATCAGTCAAGTCGAAAGGTATAAAATACCCGCTTGAATTAAACGCGGCGCAAGAGAACCGCGCGTTTACTTTGTTTTACAAAGGCAACATAACACGTGTATCTGTATAAGAGTAGAGGAACTGTGCAAAAAGGAATAGAGCGAAAGAAACATAACAATGTGTCCACCATCTTATACGTACACAAGCTTTTCATACAAAAATACCCGCACTCTACATATATAAACGGAGTTTACTAATGTTCGGATGATCGGAACGATGTAGTTAAATGGCTCATCTACGATGTTTAAGAGTCAATTCTAAATATATTGAAATTGTAGATTAATCGTGCAATATTCAACCGTGGCCTGGACAACATCGAGGAGCAGTTAGACTTGTACGCATTATCAATTGAGGCACCACCAACTCCAACCATATCACGAGCAACGTGTACAAGCCCTACTACTAGTGGGTCATCCCCCTCGAGTACAATTTTGCGAGTGGTTGCTACATTAGCATCAGTTGAACTCAAACTTTACCAGTCACGTTTTAATTACGGATGAGACAATTTTCACACGTGATGGTGTTCAGAAAATAAAACGGATTATTCGGGGGTAGAAGGGGTGGAGAATCCTCATGATCCTCATGTCACTCACCGAATACATTTTCAACAAAGATTTTCTCTGAATGTGTGGGCTGCAATTCTGAACAGACTTCCTATTGGCGTTTCCATTCTGGAGAATTGATAAACTGATAAACAATAATTCACTGGGGCTGCTCGAAGATGTTAGGCAAGTTATGTGATTTTTCTAAGATGGTGCTCCATCATATTTTTCGTGAGAAATACGGCAACATCTATAAAATGCGTTTTCTGGAAGATGGATTGATCGTGGTGGTCCAGTACCCTGGCCATCTTGGTCTCTCTCAATCCTCTTGATTTTTATTTTTGGGGTCACTTAAGAAGCATAGTGTACACTAGGGAAGCTAATACTGAGTATGAATTGCCAAATTAGAAATGCCTGAGACAATCCACCAATATAGAGTGGTTTAGAACGCGTTAGTGGGAGATCGTGGATTCGGATGTTGATCAGCCACAATAAACTATTATATTTCATGAAGTCAGACACAACGCAGGTAATAAACAATTTTGCTAAACATGAACTCTATAATTCTGTTCCACTTACTCAAAGCACAAATTTTAGGTATTGCTGAAGATTGTTGCTTTTAAAAGCAGATATAGTTTTGATTTGTTAAGACGCTGATAGTACTGTCAACTTTCTCAGTTTCTTTCATAGGTCAAGTAGGTTTCGTAGTCCAAGAGTCAGTCCAATATTTGAGCTTAAGTTTTCATGACTGTTCTTTACTAAATTGAAGCCTTTTGGATATGGTTGTGTAGTTTTCATGTGATTTTTCCCCGATCATGCTGTTAACTTCTCCGGAAAATTTATAACGACTTGTTTTAGATACAGGGACTTTCATTTTGAGTGCAAAAGCTGGACATAAGTTGTATTATATAATTGGATTTCAAAAAATTTTAATTTAGCTGTGCCAAAACAGTCCATTGTAGTATCATCCATGAATATACATAGAAGAAGAGTTCAATAAAGATTATTTCAGCGCACGCTAACACAAATGAATACAGCAAGAATTACGTTAGGTCTGAGCCATACTGTTGTGATTGATGCATTCAATTGTACTCTTAAGAATGACGCACATAATGATGTGTCATGTTATGTCATTTCGATCATTACCAACAAAATTTGTTAGAGTCATATATTAAACACTGTAAACTTGGGACGAAATGAATTGTCAAAATTTCACGTACACACATGCTACTACTATTTAGAAAAACTTAAAAAAAAGGAGGTCAAGAAAAACAGAAAAAAAAAGAGAACGGTTTTTTGAAGTTGATTGAAAAAAAATAGAAACCTGACTTTTCTATTTTTTTTTTTTCAATCAAGGAAGGAAAAAAGTTCTTTTTAAAAGAAGAAAAGACATAATAAAATAGAAAGTCAACAGTTTGAAAAGAAGATTGAGAATTAGAGAGACAGGAGAAAGAGAAACGTTTTTGAGAATTGAAAGGAAAAAGATTTGGATTGATTTTGAAAAAATGACGGATGGGAGAATTTAAAAACGAAAAAGATTAAAGAAAAGTGTAGACGAAGAAGAAAAGATTCAAAGGAAGGAGAAAAAAGAAGTAGAAGCAGGAACAAGGTTTTTTTTTTGGGATAAAAATAACAAATAATTAAGGTAAGAGAGGGTGGGTTTCAAAATTATTATTGTAAAGTGTTTAATATATAATATATTTTTCGTTTTATTTTATTTGGCTTTAATATTGAACATTCATTATCCATGAATAAAATAAAATATTCAGCACACCCTAATATATAGAAAACTTGTCGGAGGAAGACAACCATATAATCGTGGAACCAGGAAAGCATATAAGAGGCCCTGGAATAAATATTTCCAGATAAAACACAGTACCTAAAAACTGTGTTAAGTTTACGTGTTCAATAGAGCAGTGTAAAATACTTAGAAATCATCCTTGTGTTTTCTGAACAACAAGCAAAGGAGTTGCTAGATCATATATAGCTGCTAGCAATGCTGCCAGATTTCTTGGATTAACTTTAACAGATGTCCGAAGATTAGCTTTTGATCTAGCAACCAAAAATAACTCGAATCACAATTTCGATCAATTAAACCAAGATGAAGACCTAAAACTAAGAGTCATGGGTTTCTGCAAAATTTGTTAGCTGAACGTGAATATAGATGGAAACTCTCTTGATCTTGGATAGACAAACCACCCATTCGAAAATACTCGATCATTGTCTGAAATTTGTGTGCCAAAATGTTATCTTCTTATGCTTGAGGTCACATTACTTCGATCACTTCTTCGACCACCTACTACTTTATTAAATGGATTCAGATGCAATAGTAGGATTCCAGAAGGGAAGCTATTTGTCAAGCAAATCCTGTTGCAAAAGAGCACCCACGTACAACTCTAGTTACAGGAGGTGAGCCAGCAGGAAAAAAGACCCTACTTTAGGAACACAGAAAAAATCTCACCTAATGTAAATGAGCCTTATAATCACTGATGAATGGTGTCGATCAGTGGGGCTGAGCATCAACTCAGAGAAATCCACGATTGTACCTTTCACTAGGAAGAGGAAAATTTCAATTTCAAACATCTGGATGCAACAGCGATCGAATGCAAATCAGAAGTTAAATATTTAGGAATAATACTAAACGCAAAATGTTTGTAGAACAGACATATCGATCTGATAGTAAATAAGGCAACAAGAGCATTAATGATATCCCGAAAACTGGCAGGTAAAACGTGGGGTGCCAATCTAAATATACTGCGATAGCTGTATATCAGTATAGTAAGACCTATGATAAGGTACAGGGCGTTAGCGTGGCTCCAAATGGTCACACAAGTCCCAATACACCCACACAATATGCATCACCGAAGCTATGGGAACATGCCCAACTATGGCCCTAGAGGTAATTCTAGAACTCACACCCCTAGACATAGTGGAGGAGAAAGTGGCCCTTGCGGCATGTCCAGACTGACCGGCGGAGGGACCACTTCTAAGTCTACCGGACGAAGAAATGGTCAGGATAAACAGGCTGTTTTCTAACGACGGTACGTAACTTCAGAGGGTGATCCGTTAAGTCGTTTTACGAAAAAAGTTCCTATGAACATATCCGGAGTTGCTTCGTTTATGAGATAGAGCACGTTGAAGTTTAAACAAAATCCAAAAATGTTAATAGTTGTCAAGAGTTATCAATTAGCAGTGATTTCAGCATGAATAATTTTACTAACACCGAAATGGCTAACATGCACTTCATTTATGGATTAGCAAATGGAAATGCGGAAGAAGCACGGAGAATTTACCAGGACAGGTATCCTAACAGAGTAATTCCATGTACTAAAACGTTTAGAACGCTACATGCAAGATTGTGTGAAACTGGGAGTTTAAATAAAAGAAAAGGGAGTGGAAGACCAGCAACTGTAGAGACACCTGAATTAGAAGAAGCTATTCTTGATGAGATGGAAGAAAATCATTCTCATAGTACCAGGAAGATTGCACTACAGCTTGAAGTCAGCCCAACAACCGTTTGGAAAGTTCTAAAAAGAAACCTCCTTTACCCATATCACATACAGCGGGTTCAAGCTCTACTGTCTCAGGATTTTCACCCAAGATTAATATTTTGCAGGTGGTTTATGCATATGATGGCGCGCAATAATAATTTTTTACGAAATATTTTATTTACGGACGAGGCAAATTTTTCACGAGATGCTATTGTGAACTTTCACAATGACCATTTTGGGCTGACGAAAATCCCCACGTTATCAGAGAAAGTCATTTTCAGCAAAATTTTCGCTGAACGTTTGGGCTTTATTGGTGACTTTTAATTGGCCCATTTTTTTATCAGCAAGATGGGACAGGTGAAACCTACACAGACTTTTTGCGACATCATTTACCCATTTTATTAGACGAAATACCCCTACTTGTAAGAGCCTTTTTATGCACGACGGGGCTTCAGCTCATTTTAGTGTTGTTGCTCGTCAGCATTTCGACATTGCCTACCCTAATCGCTGGATTGGCCGTGCAGGACCTCAAAATTGGCCAGCTCGCAGTCCTGATATGAATCCCATCTGAAGGCTCTTGTTTACAAAGCTACTGTAATAGATGTGAATGATTTGAGGAATCGGATAATTGACAATTGCAATGTCATAATTAACGGGTCGATGGCCGAGTGGTTAGGCGGCTGATATTGATAGGTGCCGGGGTTCAATTCTCTGGAGGGATGACATTTTTTCAGAGGATCGATTCGGAAAGTATTATCATGGCGATATGATGCTGTCAAAAGCCATTTAAACACAACTTACACACACTAAACTACACCGCAAGAGTTGCAGTGATAGCCAGACAAGTAATACAGCTTACGGAGTCACTGCAACTAAGCACCCACCACACATTAAAAAAATACTCCAGATATTTTTGAACGTGCCAGAGAATCAATGATAAATCGATTGCAGTCGTGTATTTTATCGGAAGGTGGTCATTTTGCTCATTTACTATAAGGTAGAAATTGTTATTTTTACATTCCTAGCTAGGAAGGTATTGCTTTCGCCAAAATAAAACACCAAAAATGTTTATTTGTTTTTCTCTTCAAAGCCCTGTATCTCAGAAACGAAGCAACTCTGGACATATGTTCATAGGAACTTTTTTTCTTAAAACGACCTAACGGATCACCCTCTCAAGTTACGTACCGTCGTTAGGAAACACCCTGTATAGCCTCGAAGAGAACTTTCTTACGAAACTAAGTAATAAGAGAGAATGGACAGGAGAATCCTTCACCTAGTAGGGCTTGTGTCACCATATTAGCCAGAACAAAAGCAAAAGGAGCATGCAGAATTCCTATCAAGGAAGAGACAGTTTTTTTGTTATATATTTGTTTATCAAATCAGCCATTTAACTGCGTTTCTCAACTCTTTATTGGTCGTACAGAAAGGCCATCTGATAGTTTACAGGTGTTCTAAAAACAAATATAAGACTTCATTGAATTTCTCAGTCTGTAAAAATCCTTGAGCTTGAATTATTTTGACATTGGCTGTTTGTTAACCCACACGCTCATTGTTCTACGCCACAGGTTAAGTTATTGTAGCGTTTACCTACGCCGCACACTGGAACAATAAACAAATTTATTATAATTGTCCATTAAATAATACAAATGTTACGAAAATATTTATATGTGTAGCCGTAATTTGTTCTGGTGGACATGCTATGGCGTTTTTTAGACGGTCGGACATTACCATTATGGTAATAGCGTCTAGTATCTGTGCCGTCCCGCTCAATATTTACGATTAAAATATTCTATGCAGGTGAATTGACCTATCTAATTGTGAGTTGTATAACATTACATCTACACTTGCTTGCGATAGCGCGACAACTATTAAATAAAATGGATTATAATGGTGCGAGTGCAATGTCACCTACACGATATATAATGTAACTATGTATTCCATTGTTGCCTTTTTTTTTTTGTTGTCAATCAACTCATATTTTGGTTATACAAAGGACAAAGTAGGAAATTGTGATTGAAACGATTGTAATTTAACTCACAGATTTATAGGGAAGTCACTCTATAATAGACACCATTAGTTATATGCGTAATATCTATATTAGGTATCTATTGACCCAGATATTTAGTACAATGACATCTAATTTACCCGTGTAATTACATCAATTATTGGTGGAACTACATTAGCGTATCTATAATATGTATCAAATCATTGTGGCGTAAGCTAGTCCGCATTTACATTTAATAAAATATATTTGAGATTTTGCGGCAAAATCTAGAAATCTTGTTACTGAATTAATGCGGTCTAGGCCTCTAAATTTCGTATCGGTCGTATCGAATAGATTATTACGACTTCATAGCATATGTATGCAACTACATAGTTGTATTTATACATTCATACAGCGTAATTCGTAATTAACATAAAGTGCACGCACATCCATAAATTTCAAATAATTCGGGGTATGAAATAACCGAAAACGGTTTTTACATTAGGCGAAATATACGCTCTAATTATGTATGAAATTATGTTAACCGAATATGTATGTTCTGTGCGTTACATTAGCGTACATTTCCCCAGTAATGAAAATCCAAAACGACACTGTCAGTGTTCGTTTCGCCACGGGAGACAATTTTAACAGTTTCGGCTTCGAAATTTATATGAACAGCAACGTACGTGCACTCGTCACATATAACTCATTCGGAATTTTGGGAAGCGAGAGCTAACGCTCTAATTGATTTTAATTCAACTCAGCTCTTGTATACGCTCTGCTGTTTCCCCCTTGTTGACGGGATTCCTAAAAAGAGTCGACTGGCGTACAGCACATGTTTGCTTTAAATGTGAATTTTAGATTTCGTTCTACAATGAGGTACAAAAGTTATGATCCGTTTATAATGCACACATGTTATGTAATAATTTCTTTAAAATCTTGTCCTATAGGGAGAAACTGTTTGGATTCACTTTTTCATTCTTTACTAGAGGTTACTAGAGGGTGGCTTTATAGGTGGAGGTGCCAGCAGAGAGCATCATTCATTATACTGCTCTGCGATAATCAAGCTTGATCAGAACACATTTCAATATATTGTAGATCTTTTAGAACAAAACTCTATTGTCAGTTATCCTTCTGGGCTTCACTCAGCTAATTCGCCTCCAAGAAGAAGAATCAAAAGCACTTAATAAGTTTGGATAATAGAATAGAAAAATTGGCAACGACTTTGTGTACATCTTGGAATTCTTCCCAAAACACATTACCTACTCCCAAAATTAAACTCTAAGAGCTACAGGTGTAGTTCTGTCAAGCAATGCAGCTTATAAAGCTATTGCAACTTCACTATTCAAAAAGCCAAAACTATTAGCAATAAACCAGAAGATTGCAGGCATTTCGACTGGTTTTAAATCATTAGAACGTCTTGCAAAAATGTCATTGTGGAAGCCAAAAAAGACCACCCTACTTGTACCACAACCTTCAATGCTGTATACGTTAAAGCAAACGCTAACCAAATTTGATAATAATAATAATGATAGTGCCTTTATTGTGATGTTTAGGTATTACACAAGTATGTAAAAAAAAACAAACATAGGTTTTTACTACTTCGACCACAACCCCAGGGTATGGTCCAGTCCATACAATTTTGACTGCTTTTACCCAACCTTGTGTAAGAATAACAGAAAAAGAAAAAAACACAAAGTGTTATCAATGTTGCCTACATATTAAACTAACCCCACATTCTGGATGTGCATTACTTAACGAAAATTGTATTTAAATGAATCCACATAAAAACAAATTTAGGTTGTGAATATGCATAATGTGCATTAAGTAAATTAAACTAAGAACATCAATGATACGCAATCAAAACAATAATCTACAAACTGAGAACGCAAGTTATAAAGAACGGCACGCACTAACAAAACCCACACATATATACTAACAAAGCTCCCGACTCTGAGATTGAAAGAGGGCGTCTCTGAGAATCGACGTGAACTTCATTGTAGTACAGCCCTTTTTATCGTCTGACAGTTGGTTGTACTTCTTAAAAATACTGTATGAAAAAGATCTTTCAAATAGAGCAAGCTTATGAGGGGGTGGCAATATAAGAAAACGAAAAGGGGTAGCCAAATTATGAACATGATCCAGACGACTTCTATCATTAAAAGCAATGTTTAAATCTACCTTCAATCATCCAAAAGCAATTGAAGCTTGTAGTTTAGGCCACCAAATGATTAAATACTCACTGAAGCAAGTTATTGATAAATCGCTTTTTTGCCCAGCAGGTCAACATAGCAGCTGCTCCAACAGTTTAGCCATGTTGTTAAGTATAGAGATTGGTCTATAATTCTTGATTTGTGACTTACTATCTTTTTCAATTGCGAGGTTAAAGATTTTACATAAAGGTGTTGCCAATTCATGACACATCTTTTTGATCAGGAAACTGATCAGCAGGGAATGCTTCCATGATATCAATTAATGTATCCCCATTGGTCGGCTTGATGACCAATGATAGAAGCTGGAAGGGAAGATCAGGTTGGCATATTTTGTTATCTGTTAAGAAAAGAGAACAAATTATTTTGAATCAAAATTAAACACACAATTATTGTATGTTATATTTCCTGGTGTTCCTGATTTCTCACGATCATCTCTGATGAGGTGGAAAGTCTTGCTTCCTGTCCCTGGTTTTGTATCCCTCGTAATTCATTTAAATTTGTTGGTGATGTTGTTGGTCCATCTGTAAATAGAAGGAAGAATTGGCATAACCAGTTACTTTTATTAATTGTAGTTTGGGAACTACCGATTTGACTAATTGTGACACAACTATTGAACGACAAGAATGGTTGGTAATTTTGAGACTTTTGGTATTTAAACCAATAGATTCTGCTCCTTGTTTGGTCCATTTCGAAATTTCGTTCTTTCCAATAGGCGAGTTTTTATACCAGCAGCTAATTAGTAGATTTTTTTTTCTGAAGTCCATTTGGCGTTGTCTCGTCAAAATGGTCTATCATGTCAAATAAATTGTCAATACTTAAAGAGGTCGCGCTTTGCTTTCGTTTATCTGGAAGTTTTTGCAGTACTCGTCGTTTGCTATTACGAGCATCGCTTAAACTTATGAATTCAATTCCTTGAAAAGGATCAATTTTAATCTTATGCTTCTTAAAATATAACTCTTGAAGGCTTTTGGCGGTAGAATTCCACATACATTTTACAGTATACTCCTTATAATTATCTCCGTTCTCTATTTTCATGTTGCATGCCTAGCCTTCTTTCTTCGACTCGTCCAAAATATACTTGCGTTCGTCACAAAACTGCGTGAACTGTCTCCAGACACTGTCTGAGGCTTAGTACGAAGACTACGACCATTTTGATAATAAACATTAAGACTAATTGGGGTAATATTGGATGGATTCAGTTTTGCGAACTTATGATGATTGGTAATAATTGGCCAAAATAGTCTCGCCAGTGTTCAAGCGATCCTGGAGATTACGTTTCATTACTCGATGCAGTTCACGTTGCATGCTGGTCCTGTGCGGAGAAAAAATCACATTCCTCCACCTCCCTCACAGATTTTATTGTAACAGATCCTCTCAAAAATTTAGAAGCGGATAATATAGAAGACTACCGTATCTAATCTCTTATGAAGGTCTTAGGAATCGCACTAGTTATCCCATACAATAAAGAACCCAGGTTCTCTAGTTCTTGGTCTAATAATGAATCACCACAAAAGTTATTTTTTTACAAGAAAGCCTATTAGAAGGGAGAGATGTACCTCCTTCCTGTCAAAAATATCCTTACAATTATCCAAAAAAGCTTGAAATTAGTGTGGACTTTGCTGACCAGAAGGCAAGCTGTGTATGACATGAAAGAAAATCTGCTAAGTGATGACGTAAGGTCTTTGCCAGGTTGCTCTTATCAGCTGCAAGCAATTCTTGGATTTCAGTAGAAGAAATGAAACACAACAGAGTTCGGTTCATAATTTTTTTAGCTTCTCAGTAGGGAACCATGGTTGCTGTGATACTCAGTAAGTAGTCGTTGAGGAGACTAAACGATAAAATGGAAGATTTTATCCCTAAGGGAACCAGGGCCATGGAAAGTTTGTAGAAGATGTGCTTCAAATGGTATGGCGTCAGTTCTGCAAATACATTACAGGAATATGTTATAATTTTTAAAATAAATCTGTGTCCCTAAACCACTATCTACAATAATTATTTCCGCTTGGTAGTCTGTGTACTTACTTAAAGACTGAAACATAAACCAGTGTAGACTAAAAAGCCCCACTATGTTGTCTACTCCGAAGTATAATCACATTTTACTTTGGATAGTTAGTCTCTACTTTGAGTTTTGAGCTTTATAGCGCTATGAAGAGGAGAAGTTTCTTATTGAATTATTCTCGTCTGATTCCGTCACAAATGAAATGGAAGTACGACGACGACGAAGCGGATTTCTTACGGGAGTTCGCACAAGTCTGTGCATAAGCGGGTGTGTGCTGTTGATGCTTGCGTCTCGCGTATATATACGGTTGTTAGAGCGGATTCCGGAAAATCCACGGCAGCTTTGAGGTGAACTTCGAAAAAAAAACCCCGGCAAGTTTCCTGGCATCTTCGGCATCTTGGAGAGTGCTCTTTTCGCTGCAGCATAGCGCTAGTATACGGCGGTTTTCACCGTAATAGACAAACTGTGTTGCGAATTAATCTGAAAACTTGGGATTGTCCGCATTCTGATGCAGCAATTCTCTTAAGCCGTGATTTAGTAAATTATGCTTTTGGATGGTTTAGCTGATTTAAAATCCTTATGTATGTGATTAACTGGAAAAAAAATCTATGTTTATATTTTAGCTTTCCTGCTTTCTTAAATTTAATTAAATTTAATTTGAAGCAGTCTTAATGATGATGTATGTAAAAAAGTCACCTTTCATTTGTGTCATTGTCTCTTTTGACCAGGCATGCTGTGTTGGCGGCTTTTCCGTGCATGTCCCCTTGTTGGTTCATCGCGGTGCAGCATCCACCAATAGTCTTCCATCATTGAAGTATTCCATCTTCCTTGATAACGATTTTCAATTTTTCTGATATCCTGATGGAATTTCTTACCCATCTCTTCACTAGCAGCACCCAAATTCTCATGAAAGTAATCCATATGTGAATTTAGAAAATGAACCTTCAAGCTCATGGAACAGCCTAAATTTTGATACTTCTGCAGCATGGTTTCAACGATCGATTTGAAATTCGAATCCTTCCTGTTGCCCAGAAATTTCATTGCTACATCTTTAAAAGCAGACCAGGCTTGTTTTTCAACAACTTCCATTTCTTTCTCAAAATTACCATCTTTGAAAAGTTTTCTAATATCCAGACCCGTAAAGACACCCTCTTTTTTTGCTGTTGATAAGGCTGGAAATTTGTTGCAGATGAATTTGAAACAATTGGCTTCTTTTGATAAAGCTTTCAAAAATTGCTTCATCAATCCCAATTTGATATGTAGAGGTCGAAGGAGAACTTTGTTTCTATCTATGAGAGCTTTCTGGAGTAAATTTTTTCGTAATTTTGATCAATATTTCTGCTTCAAATGATTTTGCCTGTCTCTGCTATCCCACTCACATAAAAAAAAAGAAATTGTGTGTATCCGCCTTGCTGTCCTAAGATCATCGAAATCACTTTAAGATCCCAACAAACTGTCCCCTCATGGTCGTCGTACTTAATTTTATCGAGTACCAGTTTTAAATTTTCATAACATTCTTGTAAGTGTACGAAATGTCCTATGGGAATTGACGCATACTTGTTTCCGTTATGAAGAAGCACAGCTTTAAGGGTTTTTTTGGACGAATCGATGAATAGTCTCCAATCGGTGCTTTCATATATAGTACAATTTTAAATGTATTAAAAAGTCCACACAAATCATTGCAGAACACTAAGTCTGTGGTTCCCATATTTAGAAAAGTATGGCAGAAATTCTTTTCATCTATTTCACCTGAACCAGGAAGACGTAGTGCCAGCTTCGAGCAAATTCTGATCTCTAAGTCTTGATTTTCTTTTTTATTTTTACTTTGAAATCATGTATACGTGAATTTCATTGGTTTTTTGTACTTTCAGGTTAAATTTTTCTTCCCTCGTTTTTTTATAGCAAACTTAATTTTTTTTGATCGCCTACTCACCGGTGGATAAACTTGGTCCAAAACTTGGTATCATTTTTCACTGTGGGACCAAATGACCACCCGCGGACATGAATTGCATTATTTTTGTTGTTACAGATTTTGAACTAAAATGCCTAGAAGGGGTCTCTTACACCAGCAGAACTGGCTCAAGAGTTTTTCAATTTGTCGACGATGAAGTTACAGGATTTTCCGATGATTCCATAGCAACCGGGATTTCGTTTGTTTGAATGAAGCAAGTTCCAATCTGAGTTCTGAGGATGAAGATGTAAAATAAACAGGATGAAGAATCAACCAGTAAACTGATTCCGATGATGACATTGTTCCTCTTGTAAATCTTGTAAACCAGACCCCAAAAATGGAAACAGCTGATGCAGGGGACAGATTCTTTCAAACTTTCTCCGCTCCTCTGCATAAGTCCCATTATGCAGCTTCCGAAACTGAGAAATTACTGGTCCACAAAAAAAATTTATGAAAATAGAATCTCAAAAGACAGAAGACAGGCTTTTCAAAATCTCAAAATTTTTGGGCATTATAGGAAATAAATTCAAGGAATCGTATAATCCACAATAACTAGTCTGTATTGACGAATGTAACGTGCCATTCCGTGGACGTATTTATTTTCGACAATACATCCCAAACAAAAGGCACAAATACGGCATTAAGGTGTTCAAACTTTGTGTGAGTGGAGATTATACCTGGTCTTTCAAAGTTTATACAGGAAAAGAAAGAGCATTTAGTAGACACATTACGTACAAATCGGAAGAATAATCCTCCCGATGTGATCAAAGCAAAACTGAAGAAAGGGCAAGTGACAACTCAACAGAATGAAGATAAAACCGTCGTCCTTAAGTGGAAGGATAAAAAGGGTGTCCTCATGCTAAGCACCAAACACGATGATTCAATGATTCAAATAACTCAAAGAGGAAAGGAAATAAGTAAATCTGCTATGGTGGTCGATTATAATAAAGGAAGGCCTTTATCTACCACTCCGACCAGATGGCCTCATATGCACCATTCGTAAGAAGAACATTTAAATGGTATAAAGGCTTGTTTTCCATATCATTACTACAACTACTATGGTAAATTCTTTATATTTATATAATAAAATTAACAACAAGAAAATGGGCATCGTAGAATTCAAAGAAGCTATTGTAGAGTCTCTTGTGTACCCAAGTGTACCCAACTTTAGATCCACAACATTCAAGGCCTTCTAGTTCTAAGTCAAAAACTTATTGAAAAAATATGAGGGACTGAAGTTACTAGGAAAAGGTGCAGCCCATGCTATAAAAGCATGACCCAGAGGCAAAATGCCACTTATGCACGCAAAAATGCTAAAAAATTAAACACATATTGTGAGACATGCAAACTGCCAATGTGCCTCGAATGTTTTCAAAAGCATCAAGCTTAAAGACTAAACTTTTCATCGTTTTATTTTTTTTTTTGGTTAAGAATTTCAATACTTTAGACTTTCAAAATTATTTAAAACGTCATTGCTTTATTTTTTTTTGCCCGGTCCGTGTATGGGTTTGCTGGTCCTTGGGACCACAGAATCAGTTGGTATATGCAGATATCATATAAAACTTGCTCATGGATGGCCACGAGGGCTTGAAGTAAGAAACATAAAATGTCCACCGGTGGGCACGCGGTCCGAAGTAAATGACTGAAAATGCCCACTGGTGGGCACATGGCGCTCAAAGTGTTAAGATTTATAGCAGTTGCAGTAAGTAACAAATCAGTTAGCGATACTTTTGATCTCAGATCACAGTTGTAGTGATATTGTGATAGTTATTTCAATTCAGCTACGAATTGTGACGTTGCTTGGGATACTTCCACCGTTTGAAGGATTTTGATGATCCGACGATTCAGTAATCGATCTAGTATCGCCTTCAGGGTAGTCCTGGGGTGGGGTGGAAGTAGAAATGATTAGAGTTGTTACTTGTCAACCTCATTATTTCTCGAATTTTTGAAAATTACATCTCTAGTTTAATTTGTGAATTCGTTTCTAGAACTGGGATGTGGTTGTGTTTAAATAAAGTGATCTTAGGGCTGAAGATACCGTAGATGTGAAGAATTTGGTCATAATATCAGTGGAATAAAATAAAATGGTAATTAAACAAGAAGGATTGTCTACTACGCTCACTGAGCTAATATAACAAAACGTACAAACAAATTATTCATTAAAGTAGGTAGTCCTAATTATACAATAGTAAAAGAGCTCTCGTACTAAAATCCTGGGACGAATATTCATCGAACATTAATTATGCACATCGACATAAAAGAACAGAAACAGATAGGTACCATTCCAATTCGATTATCTCCATCTAGGATTCGTTACACGTGAAAATAAACGAACCGATGTCGAACTAAATGAAATTAAACCCATTATGCATTCGAGTTATAAAAAGGACAATATAATTAACGCAATTAAACAGTCAGCTGTGGAAGATTCAATACAATTAAGGGGCATACTTTGTCTCACCAACTCGAACCGTTCCATTCGTTTATTAACCTTAGGACGTGTTCGGTGTGCGAATTGGACCACTCATCCAGCCACCACGGTTATCGCCCGATCCAAAATGGATGACACTCACTCGTCTTCATATTCTTGTTTTACTTTTCTTTCGTCTCATCTTCGTTTCGGCTGTTTTTCCCGTTGAAGCTGTTCCGACGAAAATTCCGACAACTCTCTCGCTCGATAAAAACTAATAAATGTACGGCTCGGTTTGAACCTGGGGAGGGGAACCTTTACTGTCAATGGTTGAAAGTTTGGATACGTCGGTGACTTTTTCGGATGTATATATGTGAATTTATTCAATTCGTTGTTCTCGTTAAAACGGCACTATTTGCTCCATGCTGGGTTTTACATGATTATGACAAATTCTTGCTTTGAGAACATCTTTCTTTTCAGTGTGTATAATTTAGAGTGAAGTTAAAAAGTTGTACAACGTTGTTACATTAAATTCTATTAAATCATTTATTAAAGTTTGATCTGTTTGAATCGGAAAAGAATATCTCAATGTAAAGAATTAATGTTTCACAAAAAAGAGACTTCTGAAGCGCGAAATTTCGTAACAACCTAACGCAAACGAAGTAGACGTTCTCCGAGATAAATTACATGACACAGCAGTTCCCTATACGCTCTGGTACAAACATACATACATATTTTTTATAATACCCAAGTCGGCGAAATGCCTACACAAGCTCTCCTGAAATGATATAAAATTCTTTTCCATCCATTTAATTTAGAATAGATACATAAAAGCGTATTGAGATGAAATTATTATACAAGGGGACAAGCAAGCTTTACGGGTTTAATGGATTTTTTTTATGTTTCCATGCTCCTCTTTTTCGAGCGGACTTTCGTTACGAGCTACTGAACGTGTATGTGTATGTTTGCGTTGCATTAGTGAGGCAATTTTGCTCTCAGCGTCAAATGTAATTGTATATAAATCTGATGCTGGTAGGTGGATATATGTATGTATATGGAGTTCTTTTGGAAAATTACGTGAATATAGCCGTTTTAAAGAAAATGGTCCCTCGTTCTGCTTTGATATTTCTTATCTTGAGTTTGTATTACAGACACATAATTTGTTTGTATGTAACGTTCAACAATTAACTTCAAACTTGGAACTTTCTTGGAATTATTTGTTATTTAGTCAGGGGGCTGTGAAACTTATTTTAAAGGAATTGTTTTGAGATGACAGCTTATAGCTAAATAATTCTTACAGTCAAAGTAATCTTTCATTTGATTTACCAACACAGGAACGGACTCAACAACTATTTAGGGACGAGAGCAAGGCCAGTCTCAGCTTCTTGCCAAGAAGACCCGTTAAGTGAAAACATTAAAGCCCTTTTAAAAATCGTTGAAGAATGCAACGGGACTGTTAGTCATTTATGAAACATCTCCAGCATGGATATGGTAATAATTTAAAGACAAGCTGGCGATAACAGGCGAAATGAAGTCTCCAATTAGCCATCGTCAACCAACCCTCCTATTCAATGCAGGCGTAAGATGATCAAATATAAACCGAAGCATGACTTTGAACCTTCTGCATTCTGTAGGAAGTGAATACACGACAACATCACAGGAATTGAACAGAGAAAGGATGAGACTATCACAAAGCATCGTAAGATTCCATATGACCGTTGAATCTGATGTGAGATAAATGATCTAAATCTAAGGTCTGAGTTAATCAGAAGAACCAAACACATACACCACAGCCACATATACCGTACGAGCAAGTTGAATTGAAGCAGGTTGGTTGCACCAAAATCCCTGCTCAGATACTTTATTTTGATCGAAAGTTTAAGACCTAGCCTAGTCACTCCTGCTTCTGTTTATTTTGATAACTGTCATCCGTCATTTATCATGCTTCGTTAGATCTCAAATTTTTTGCTTCAAATTCTGTTCAAATATACTAACTGTCTTTCTTAAGACAAATCTACGTAGCAAGTGCGTGCTGATATGCCGTTCACTATCGAACAAGACACCCTCATTCTGGCGGCCCTCTTTCATAGTGGTGTTCAAGATGACGATGGGCAATGGATCTATTCCAAACAATCTTGTATAGATCAATTTACTACCCAATTCCCTAGCGTGCCTATTGTGTATGAAGCTTTTGTTCAGCATCGTAGTAGATTATGTAACAAGGTTCATGGAAACAGGAAGTATCTTGAAGCGAAAGTGAGCTAAAGAGCCCTACGTTTTGACTGAAGATATTGTAGAGGATTTAGCAGAACGGATGCATGCTAGTCCAAAGAAATCTTTACGCGAGCTGTCTGCTCAGTCTGGTCTAAATATACAGGGTGTCCAGCCTAAGATGCAACGGTCCATAGCGGACTTATTAATTTTTTGAAAAAATGTTTCAAATAAATGTTGCCTCGAATCAAATTCTACACATTTTAAAATTAGTATCAGTAATGGCGGACTTCCTAACTTTATTATTTTAAATGGAACACCCTATATATTATTGCAGTTTTTGATTCCTTATTAAATTTAAAAGGCACTTTTTAAGCTTACATTGAGTCTGCTTGATTTTTTTAAATGGAATGGTATAGCAATTTTTACATAAATGGATGTAAATTTTTCTTCCGTTTTTATACGGATTGTAAAAAACTGAAAAATCGTAAATATCTCCAAAACCGTTGGAAATAGACGCAATAATATCCGTATAAAAACGGAAGAAAACAAACATTCTATTTAAAAAAATCAAGTAATTCATGATTGTAAAGTTGAAAAACTGCAGATCCCTATTTAATCACCCTGTAACATAAATGCAACAATTTTCTAAATTCGCTTCTAAATACTTTCATGATTAAGCAAAAAATTAAAAGCGCACGTTTCTAACTTTCGCTGTTTCGGAGATATTTCCAAACACCGAAGACGCTGCAGATGTCATTTTTTTCGAAAAATGTCACGTAATTCGGAAACGATACAACTTAGACTCAATGTAAGGTGCTTAGATTTAATAAGGAATATATCGGGTGTTCCATCTAAAATAATAAAGTTAGTATCCACTTACAGTACAGTACAGTACAGGAAGTCCGCCATTACTGATACTAATTTTAAAATGTGTAGAATTTGATTCGAGGCAACATTTATTTGAAAAATTTTTTCAAAAAATTAATAATAAGTTCGGCTATGGACCGTTGCATTTTAGGCTGGACATCCTGTATGTATGTATGTACAATCTTTGGCAATTTAAATACAAATTTTTGATCGGAGAATGTTGATTTTGTAAATAAAGGCTTTGCTTTAAAGTGAATTTAATTACTCTAAAGAAGTTCATCAAAGCAGTGTACTCTCTTTTAGAGAAATTAAATTTGCTTCAAAGTATAGCCTTTATTTAGTAAATGGAAATTCCTCGCTGAAAAATTCGCATTTAATTTGCCAAAGATGGTACATATTATATTTGAAATATTGTATCATATCAGTTAATAATTCTAGGTGTGTGTGAGCAAAGGCGATATTGTCAATGGTTTATGGATCATCTGAACAATGACGATGACTTGAACATGACATTTTCCTCAGATGAAGCATGGATTCACCTTTCCGGCTATGTTAGTAATCAAAATTGTCGTACATGGTTATCGGAGAACCCTCATGTATTCCAAGAAAATGATTTACATCTTATAAAGATTGGGATTTGGGTAGCCATCTCTCGAAGACGTATAATAGGCCCAATAAATGCTGCACGATATCAAGAAAATATCCTTAACGTGTTTGTTAATGCATGATGATGAGTTGCAACGTGGGTAGGATGGAGCCTCTGCGCATACAGCTGCACGGACAATAACTTATCTACTGGAGTATTTTGATGACATACTAATAAGAAGAGGAATATGGCCACCGCACTCACCCGATTTGACACCATTGGACTTTTTCTTGTTTGCATACTTGAAGCAAAAGGTTTTTCAAGATTGCACAATATAGACCAGCTAAAAAATGCAGCATAAGCATCGATGCATTACAGAAGGTATTTGAAAAGATTAAACAATGTGTACTGAGAATGATGGGGGTCATTTTGTTGTAGTGTCAACCACAGTACACTAATCAACTTAAATAAGTGCTTTCATATCTGTGTGTTTTGTGGAGATTCATGTGTATCTATTGTATTTTGTAATGTGTTTACTGTTACAAATTTTATTGGAAATAAACTAGTATTACAACCACTAAAATGAAATTTAATCAGAGCAGAATTACACCATTCCAATACATAATTTGATTTGTTGATATGTTCTAGCTCCTCTAGTGAACATTTCATCCATGGTTTGTGAAGCTTGTTATCACAATATGAAGGTTTTGTAAAAATGCAACATCAAAAATAAATCAATTTTTAAATACTATTTGACAGCAAGATGTTAGGCTACGATAGCATTAACCTTTATTTACTATTAAGTAACCAAACTACTCAGTACCAACTACTCACTCTTGCTAACTGAAAATTTGTACTGCCAACCTTCTTCCTTTCAATTTGCTCGCACGGTACACTTGCAAGGAGATGCTGTCCATGGCCTTCTACCAATCTTTGGGCGGACCAGAGAAAACAACAGAACTCTTCCGGGAGTTAACGGATAAACAATGTGTTTCGGCAGGATGAGCTAGCTCATGAAGATCAGCGCTCATAAAATATTACACAGGTCTGCAGTGTATATGGAAAATAGCAATGGACCGGGAACAGAGCCCTGCGGAACGGCCGAGGAGGCAACTCTAGGAGGAAGAAACACCATCATCCATAAGGACACTCCGTCTTCTGTTGGAAAGAAACGATTTACCGAAGTTCAAGCCAACCCGAGGTAAGAAAGTTTGATTAATTTTATCGGTACCCAGTCCAGAACCAATTTCTTTCGTTTGAATCCAACCTAGTCACAACTTTCTCTCTCTCTTCAAAATTCTGACCTCTCACGATCTTAAGACGATCTCTCACCATTCAGGATTGAGAATATAGTCTACGAATTTACTTTAGGTGTCTGCATGGTCATACCAGGATATGTCTCCTTCTTCCATCATTCTTGAGATATTCAAACTCCTTTGAAATTTTCAGGTAGTGGGTGCAAGCAAAATGTTGGCTAAACATAGGAAGAAGAAAGTTTCTCAGCTTGAGATCTTGAGAATCATTTGGTTTATCAGAAACGCTGATACTGATATTGAACTCTGCTTTCAAAGCTTGGCATCAGTAGATTGAAGAAGGACTTCTGATGATAACATTCAAGTCTGCCGTAATTCGCAGGATTGCTTTCGTCGATTTGGCTAAATGTCCTTATCCATGCTCTAAACTAGCTTTGTAGTTAATTATCGGACCTAGGAGTCAACTCCCAAAGAAATTGTAAATCGATTAGTTACCATTATATCGCTTTCTAATTATTATACTTCTGTATATGTATGTATATAAACTGAAGCTAAATAAAAGAATATTTATGAAAAGCGACGACATCGTTGAAAAAAACTCGCAAAACTTAATTTCAACAGCCGTGCAGATATTAAAGGCGCATAGTGAAGCAAAAACGGAAGAAGTGGCGAAGAATACCGATATACCGTTACGGGATAATGGGAACAAATTTCTTTATTCCACTTTTTCCTCTCCGTTTCGTTTTACGAATCGTACCCAAAGACAAATGTTACATTTAAAGCGGGGTCTTTGAACCCATCCGCGATGTATAAACAATGCCGTTATGACAACTTTTTTAGTTAGACAAGAAAGAGATACTGTTGCAGATTTCACGTCTCGGCATTCAAAAACCCAGAACCGTGTTCAGTGATAATGTGTTAAAATGTTCAGTAGAGAATCCACAGATTAATTTGGTGTAATTAAAATAAAAACTGAATTTTTTAAATAAAAATATAAGAATGATCCGAACACAAAATTGATTCGTTTCGAAGTGATATCATTAATTTTAATTCGTTTAAAATAGTTTCTAAATATATTTTAAATTTACTCGATTACACGATAGGGATATCGTTGGGAAAAGAGATGGAATCGAAGACAACCGGCTCTGTTCAATTGAAGAAAAAGCGGTAGAATCAACGTTTATCACGTGCTCGAGTTTCGGAGCAATGTTCACATAAAAATCTCGTTTCAGTCGTATTAATCGAACCGCTTGCACTGAAATTGATACACGCGGACAGAATTGCCAATAAAAGTGAAAAAATGTCACTGTTCCTCATCAATCAGATCTTCGAAACCGTGAAATGGCCCTAAAAAGCCTCTTTAGCAAAAACATATTGCGAATGAGAAACGGTATTATCCTTTTTTTGCACGTCTTGTATACGTTTCTAGATGGGATTCTCACACATGTCGTGGATACATAATTATTAGTCATTTTTAGAAATTGACGTAAAAATGATATATGAATAGGACTGGTAATGCCCCTAATATGCATAACAAAATATAGAAGTCTCAAGTTATGCCATTCAGGGTCCCTTGCAGTTGTGATATGTAAAAGCACGTTGATAAGGAGAGCTCAGAATATAATTCTCAGTGAGATCATACATCAGGATCACTGGACCACAACTGATTGATATAAGATAGTCTAATTTGTATCGAAGTCTTGATGAAACATACGAATTACCTGGATCTTGCAGAGAGAGAGCGCCACGAATCCAACTGAAATCTAACTAGCACCCTCACAACGACGTCTATGTGACAGAACCAAGACAACACCTTGAGAACAAAGATATGACGGACGAGGGTCTAGTGGGCCCTGAAGGGAACCCTGATATTGACTGAAATGATCAACGCAATCATCCAATTGGGTCACTTACCCCTGGTTTGGAAACACAGAGTGATAATCCTTGCTCACAAGCCAGGCAAGGTTAAGCACCGAGTCAACGTCTACAGGTCGGTGTTATCTCTCTATCCCCCATAAACATTGTGTGGTCGTGCTGGCCTTAGACATAAAAAAAGTCTTCAAGATGGTGTGGCACACGGCATTTATTTCCAAATTGGCTGTTATCAAACTTACCATACCATTAGTCAAGTTAATGGAAAGCTACCTTCGTGACAACATCCTTGCAATCTTACCTCTGGAAATGATGAATCAAACTTAATCCTGGAAAACCAAAGCTGATACAAACACAACTGTAAAGAAGGCCTCAGCAATCAATTAGAAGGTATATCTCATTTTTTGGCAAACTCCAAAGCGATCCTGAGTACCAAAATTCTGGTCTATACCACCATGTTAACACCTTTACTATTATATAACGCTTTATATTACTAACCTGACCATACCTAGCCTTAAAATTAAAGAGAAAATCACTCTCTGTAGTATCACAAGTACATTTATGGCTGAAGCATTTGCCATACTTACAGCACTAGACATAATAAAACCACTAGATCTAAAAAAAGTATAATTTTAGTGATTCGAAAAGTGTACTACAGAGTTGTGTTAATTTTAACAGTCAGTCGTCAGCTATCATCAGCCAAATTATACAGAGATACTATAAATTAATTGTTGATGGGAGAACAATTCAGTTGGTGTGGATAAAAGGACACTCAAATATTTGTGCCAACGAGGCAACAGGCAAGAAATTGTCAAGAATCATCAAATAGAATCCCATTTAGCGACGCAGTGGCATTTTTCAAACGTCAGCAATATATTGCCTGGGAAGATCGATACCAATCAATCTATAAAAACCATACGACTAAATATTTCTTACTTCAACCTACGGTAGAACAGAAACAATGGAGTCATGGTGTATGTTAATAGAAGAATGTACATCCAAATTACAAAAATGTTCTTCAATCATGGACGTTTTGCAGCACATCTATGCAAGATTAAAATAACAAAAAATGGCAGGTGTAATAATTGCGATCAATTTGGTGACATGAATCATATAATGTTAGGTTGTCAAGACCATAAGGATTTGATGGACGGGTTAATAGCAGACTTAGTAAATATGGGACTAGAACTACCTTTAAACATTAACTACATTTTGGCACAGAAGAAATACTCAGTTTTTCGCCGTCTATATATGATTATGAAGAAAGCAGAAATTAGTATTTAAGAAGAAATATAGATAGAATTTATTTTTTACTTTGTCATCTATTTTTTTGTTTTGTCCTTTATTGGTAACATTCTTTTTACATTTTGGGTCTACCTGTTTGTCTAATAAAGTCACCTGATCGGCCCCGGGTGTGAAGTTTTTGTTATTGTAAAACCTTTTGTCCGTTCGGGATGATAGGCATTAGTTAGGTAAGTGGCTAATGGACATCACCAAAGCCATAATAATAATAATAATAACTTATTTTGGAAAGAAGTACTGGCTATACTCGTTATGTTCACTAGGTTGGGAATTGACTGACACCCAAATTCCATCGAATGTATCTAATCTTGTTTCTCTTGCTAGAAAATTTGGCTTTCCAATCGTGAATCATAGAGTCACATGTCGTCAGATCCTTACTGACCTATAAATGATTATTTCCGCAGCAGAGAATAACAGTCAGGACATGCTACGAGCACAAATAACGAATATTCTCACCAACTATTTTCATAAAAATGAACGCTTGTCTAAGTTGCGTAAGTTTTTATTACAACAATTTACATCGACTATGGCTTACTTTAAATTAAATAATAAACAGGATCCTTAATCCTAATTATGAACGCTGATAAAGGTCAGATAACTGTAATATTGACTCAATCTCAATATATCTCTAAATCTATTAACTTACTGTCTGACTCTAGTACTTATCAAATTTTGAATGATGATCCTACCAATTCCATACAAAACCGCTGTAATATGTTATTAAAACAACTTCACAATGATAGAACTATTGACGATAATACTTATCGCTCATTAAGCACTCATAATGGTATCTGCCCTAGGTATTACGGTTTACCTAAAGTACACAACGAGGGTTGTCCTTTAAGACCTATTGTATCGTTTGTAGGTTCTCCAACTTATAATTTGTCTAAATTTCTCTCTAATATTTTATCTTCAGCCTTCGCTAATAGAAGTGAATACAATATAAGCGATACTTTCGAATTTGTTGGGTTAGTCAACGGATGCCAACTTTCTGATGGTCTCGTCCTCATCTCCTTGGATGTGGTGTCTCTATTTACTAATATATCACTTCCAATTATTAATGGTATCATTAATGATAACTGGATTCTAATCCAACCTCACACTTCTAATTTTCTTTTAAATTCCTCTTGTTTTACCTTCAACAATCGCTTCTAGAAGCAATTATTCGGTACACCGATAGGTAGTCCAATTAGTCCTATTTTGGTTTGTATAGTTATGGACCAACTGTTGGATCAATGTTTAGCAAAGTTATCCTTTCGACCACCGTTTTTCTTCAAATATGTGGACGACCTTATTACTGCGGTTCCCAATTCTATGATTGATTATACTCTGGATATTTTCAATAGCTTTTACGGCTCCATCCAATTTACGGTTGAACGTGAACACAATAACTCTGTCTCCTTCCTTGACACTAAGGTTGTTAGAACCAATGATCAGTCCATCATTCTAGATTGGTATACCAAACCGACGTATTCCGGAAGATACATCAACTTCCACTTCAATCACCTCTTGCCACAGAAGATAAACACCTTAAAAGCCATAAAGAATCGCATGTTAGTAATATCACATCCTCAATTCCATAATGTTAACTTACGCAAGCTTTATACTACTTTCGTTAATAACGGTTATCCCCCAAACATCGTCAAAAGGATCCTGTACAACACCGCTGCTACCATCAGCACAAAAAATAATTCTACAGCTCAACATAGACCTGCGAATAGCCAGGAAGTGAGATATTATAAATTCCTCCAGATAACTGCTTTAACTCTTAAGTTCTCAGGCTGTTTCAAAAACTTACCGGTTTACCTAGCCAAATATAATATACATTCCCTTAGGAAATTATTTTGCAAACTCAGGGACCCTGTACCGCTCCCTCTGAAATCTGAATACCTCAAGAATAGACTCAGACAACATAATAATGATTGTAAAAATGTGCAGAGCACGATCAAGAAATCGGCCCTAGTTGATCATCATCATAGTACTGGTCATAGTTTCAACTTCGATAACGTGTCAGTTTTTAGCACTGAACACTCATATTTTAAGAGATTGTTTCATTAAATGTATTACATAAACATTAATAGAAATAGTATTAATTATCGTGGTGATAGCATCCACATAATAAATAATAACCTATACCTTGACATTCCCTCCATACATTCTTAACACCCTGTGTTGATTGCTCACACAGTATATCTCTTGCCTCTTGCATTTAGTTCCATTTATTTTTCACCAACTATCAGGTCGTAACCTCACATTTTCGCGCCAATTTATCACATGGCGTTTTCGTTTGTTGGCGCTGTTTAATTTAATTTTAATAATTGATTTTAATATGTGACTTAGTTTTTATTTATTTATATGATGATTCGAATTGAGAAGGATTAATTAATAAATAAAATAGAATAGTTCTTCTCTCAAAATTTTACTATACGTAACATCAACCGGTTTCGGCCCTTAGCCATCCTCAGGATGTTCGCTAAAAATAATACATAACATGATATAGAATGTCAAAAATGCATAACATTAAAATAACAATTAAATAACAGTAAAATAATTAAAATCAACGTTTACAAATTAACAAATTAAAATTAATATTTAAAAAATTTAATATTTAAACAACCAGATTTGTACATTAAATAAAAGCATACTGTGTTAATCTACAAAACATTTGTAAAATATTATGAAATAAATTCAAAATTTAATAACTTACAGTCATTAGGAAACAAGTCGTTATAGTTTTTATTATTACTAATTTTAATATGTTGTAATGCTGTTGAAAATGTTACATCGTCAATGTACACCCTTTTGTAACTTTTGCTTATAATGTGTATTCTTTCATAAACTACATTGTATCTTGCCTTATTGTAGCTTAATTCTCTGATGAAGCAATAAATAAATTGCGAAAGCTCAGAATTTGAAAATTTGAGTCTATTGTTGGAATCTTTGGCTGCCATACCCAAATTCCCAACCTAGTGAAAATAATAACCTAATGGACGTAACTGTCAAAATACATCTGATAGCTGTCAAATTATAAACAGTATTTCTTGCAAGTCTTCAAGCGTGCATAGATAAGTTTCCACTTGTCTAAGTACATACTGCCAATACAACAAAAGTGTCGTCCACATATCTAGACCAGGATTTCGATTTTAAGTTTATAGATTCAATAACTTCTTGCTTGGAAGCTTTCATGAGGATGTTGGCGATGACTGGCGATAATGGTGATCCCATTGTTGCATCCTCTTCTGTTCAGAATTCTTGACATAGCTGTGCGTTAGTCCGGTGTACTGCTGGAGTTGCCTAGCGACATATTTTGCCAATTCGCAGGTGGAAAGCTGACAGAATGATCAGGTAAACATCAACTGTAATGTATCTACTCGACAACACCCAGAAGTGTTTGATAAGTTAATGGTACATTATTTTGTGTGAACATCCTTGTACAAAACCTAATTAAGTTGTCATAACAATTGTGTTCATTTCAGGTATGATAGCTTTATTTTAAAGGCACATTACAGAAGCATATAACATCGAAAAGTTTAAACCAAAAATTTAGGGAATTGAACAATATTTATTGTAACTTATGGGTGTCTGGTACGTGGAGGGATAGCCAACCACTTTTCTTCAGCTTCTCTGCCACTAAAATTTACATAGCTGTCTAATAGCTTTGATGTACTTCAACAAGGTAGATCTTTTGTTATCGTTAATAGACGAGTACAATAATCACCACAAAAAGCACATCTCTGCATTATTTTAATACCAAGCTAATTACGTAGTTCTTATCCGTAGGTAATCTACAAACTTATGTGTAGGTTAATATTTTAATTAACTTCTTAGCCTAGAGGGACGCAATTTTAATAACAATAGTTATAGAGGATATAATTAGCGATGAAGTTTCTTCAACATGAACAACTTAACCTACACATACGTACTGAACATACAACCAAAGCAGTGTTTTCCGAAATTCGGTAGTTGCTCTCTATTTCGTCGGAGATGTTTACACCGAATTTACCCTCTGGCGATGTTCAAATCCTCTCTTCTCTCCCATCTGCTAATTCGGTATTTCAGATCAAAGAGTTGGAAGTTATTTTAATTAAATAATAGTAAATTTAAACGTATACCTGTTAGCAACATGTCAAGAGCAGAAGTTCTATATTAATTTTCGGTTCGCTTCAACTGCCGTCGTGTCTTTATTCCTGTTGAGGTGTATCTGCCGTTGACGAAATCATTACAACAGCATACCCAATTACTGTATTATAGTATAATGTAATATAACATAAGCGAATGAAAGGAGTACCAACTATAAACAATTTTGTGAAAAATTTATCCTCTTAAAATAAATTTTAATTCGAAATATGTGTTTACGAATACGGAGCAAGAAACTTTCTTCGAGGATGTACTCGAACGCCGAATAAAAGTACCCTGAAGTATCCACTTTCAGATCTCACCATTATATAATAACGAAACGCTTTCGAAATCAATGTCTCGCTGTATTTCAGTTTAAGGTTTCCATTATTCTAGCATTAACGTAATCGTTACCGCAGAACGTTCGCCATACAAAACTTTTCGTATTAGTAACACGGCCAACAGCGGCCGAACTTTTTCCCCGTTTCTCTATTTCACCGTTCTGAACCGATCAATTTCGTAAATATGTATGGCTTGCCCTAATTCTAGTTTTCCGGGTGGAGTTCTCGAAACAAACTATCGTCGGGAATGGTAACATGCTGGTGTAAGTGCGTGGTTATTGTTTCATAGCTTGTATACAAATGTTTGTTTTTATATTCGGACAGGATGTTCGAACATATTGTGAGTTTAAATAGGTTTAGAGTCCCAAGCTTTATCTCTCGATATGTATACTAAATTCGTTATTAATTCCAATACTGTTAAGTGTAAACATATTGGTCTTTTTTAACAGAAGTATAAACAGAACAAGCAAAATCTTCTGCAATTTATTGAAAGGTGGGAACACAACAAACTGAAATCGTAATTCCAATATGGAGCTCCTTTGATAAAAGGTTGTGACTGCAGTTGTTACCAACCCTACAGACAAATCAAAGAGTGTCCACTTGTATCGATGGGAATCAACCTTTCAAATAAGACCAAAGATATTACTTCCACAGAGGAGGTGCAGCCAAGAAACAAATTCTATAGGAAATTGTTTCAGACTTGATAGCACAGACATACATAAAGAAAGAGTTCAAAGTGATACGTTAGAAGCATTATCAGATATGTCAGTTAGGGTTTGAGTCCAAAATACACTACAACGATGAAATACCAACTGCGGCAAAACCTAGAAGCCAACCAAAATCAGTTCATACCTCATCTAGGTGAGGTTGTGGTAACACTGGTTGAATATCTCCCACACAAATCGAACAGGAACATAACCGTGAGAACTGAATTACAATCTCGTAACTCTAAATAAGTCAGCACTTCAAGAAAGAATAAGGAAGAAGTAGCAGCCAAATTTTTACTTAGCAGGCGACGTGAGATTGGATCATTTCAATTTAGTTTCCAATTTTCTGTAACAATTGTGTCCCATGTCCCAGCATAAACCATTACAAGCGAACAAACATAGAAGCAAAAGAAGCTGACACAATGCTATGTGATAATGGTTCGTAAGATGGTGCTGCACTCTATATTTAAAAAATATGCTAGATTCAACGTCTCGCAGAATCTTCTGTATTTTCAACACTTAAAGAGAGTTTAGGAGAGGAGTCGGAGGAGAGGGAGAGAGGGTGGATTGCACAACATCCCCTTCAATAACTAAACGTAAAGTTAAGATGATCCTAAATTAATGGGGTTAGCAGCCAATGGTAAACTCTTACAGAGAAATAAGACTCATTAATCATGACCTTAAGCTTTCGAATTTTATTAAATTCTTTATCAACCTCACTTTTGTGCTTGGTCTCCCGCGCTTTTGACCATGTGTCATGCACAATTTCGCCGCAATTTCTATTGTTTTCAACTTGTCATTATGTTTTAAACTGTGTTTATCCAGTTTTTGATGTGTTGGTTCAAAGATTACATTGTTTTAATGCTAACTTCTTACGCTATCTTAAGTTTTTTATAACTATTACTGTTATTGTTTCCTTACATATTGTCTTGTAGATAACCCTCTGATGAAGAATTTAATATAATTCGAAAGCTTAAGGTCAATATTAATGAGTCTTATTTCTCTGTAAGAGTTTAACCCCATGTTTTGTTAACGTTGTGACAGCCGTTACTTCCCCTCTAACTATTCATCCCCTCCAATGGCGAGTTCTTCACTAGTAAGATAGGGCTCTATACCTGTCCTAGGAAGTCTTCACACAAAGAATAGAATATGATAATTCGTGCACCAGCACCAAAAATAAAATTTGGCTTGGGATTCCAACGAAAGCTTTCAGAAAAATTAATTGCAGGCTTCCTCGCTAAACAATTGGTATACTGTTTAGAGTCCCTTGCAGTTATGATATGTAAAAGCACGTTGATAAGGAGAGATCAGAATATAATTCTCAGTGAGGTCATACACCAGGATCACTGGATCACAATTGATTGATATAGATCGTCTAATTTGCATGGTAGTTTTGGTGAAACATACGAATTACCTGGATCTTGCCGTGGAACACTTCTAAACTACCATCAGAGAGAGAGAATGAGCCACGAATCCAACTGTTCTCTAACTAGGACCTTCGCAAAGCGACCTCAATATGACAGAACCAACCTTGAGAACAAAGATATGACGGACGAGGGTCTAGTTAGTCCTGAAAGGATTCCTGATGTTGACTAAAATGATGAACGCAATCATAAACTGGATCATTTCCCACTGGGATGGAAACACAGAGTGAAAATATACTTGCTGTTATCAAGCTTCAAGATCACAGAGAACATTTTTTTTAGCAAAATCATCTTTTCCGCCTCCATCCCCCACAAATATTATGTGGCTGTGCTGGCCTTAGACGTAAAAAAAGCCTCCAAGATGGTCTGGCAGGCAGCATTCATTTCTAAATTGACTACTATCAAACTTACCATACTGTTAGTCAAGTAAATGGAAAGCTACCGTCGTGACAACATCCTTACAATCATACCTCTGGAACATGGGCTAGTTAATTCCATTCCCGATGAATCAAACTTAAACCCTGAAAACGAAAGCTGATGGTGGCCAGCAAAAGATCTAGAGGCACTCATACAAGCACAACAGTAAAAAAGGTCTCAGTAATCAATTAGAAGCTCTATCTCATTTTTTTGGCAAACTCCAAAGCCTCATCCTCGCGCCAACATTCACAATGAATGCAGTGCTAATCACATTCTTTCCGTACAATCCTACATTTGGAAATGAAGAATCAAACTTAATCCTGCAAAATCAAACACTAATATAAACACAACTGTAAAGAAAGATTCAAAAATCCATTAGAAGCTGAACTTGAGTAAAAAAATTCTGGTCTATACCACCATGATAACACCTCTACTATTACATAACGCTCTCACAGGGATAGGCATGGCTAAATGTCACTCTAGCAGGCTGCAGCGCACCGATTTTTTACCGGGGATAGAAGCCCCACCCACTTTTATTGAAATTTCTTCAACGGAACCTGTTCATTGGTTCCATTGAGGCAAGAACCCACATTGTCGGAAAATATTTCTGTCAAAACTGTAAAAAATGTCTCTTTCTACGACGCAGCTGTAATAAGAGCTTGTAAAAGATAACTTTTTATAAAGTTAGGATTGTAAAAACCGTAAAGGAATAACTGGTTTAATGCTTAATACGGGTCGATAGCCGCAGTAGTTAGCCGGCTGACTATGGCTATGGCAGGACGAGAGGAGCCGCGTTTCAATTCTCTGGAGGGACGGCGACATTTTTTCAGAGAGTTGAAATCCGGATCGACTTACCATTCGCTGTTGGGAGGAAAGAGATTAACAACGCAGCATTATAAAAGGCGATATAATGCTGTCACAAAGCCATTTGAACACGTTCTTAAAAGTAACGCTACAATATGGGTAACCTATTAATCCATCCAATCAAGAACATCATCATCACGACAAGCTACAAGAAGATTGTCCACTTTTTTGCTAGTTATGTAGACACTATCATTTCTTCTTACCATTTCTAGAATAATATTCTATTTTAGAAATAATTGTTTCCTTTTCCCGTCCGGTAAATGCGTCCAAGAATTCAACATGTTCGATTATTAATTTAATCGTATGTATAAGTCGTAATTAAAGACACTAATGAGCAAATTACAATATCGATCCGATATTCAATTACACGGACACACAACGCGCTGCTGTAAATCTTGCGCAATCATTTCTGTATTCCCGTACAGTATAGAGATATATGTAAATACGTCCGTTCATTTTTCAAGTTAAATTCATTTTATTTCATTAATCAGATGTTAATTAAGATAATGTCACATCAATGTTCAATTTAAGCTGCGGCTATTACTACAAATTCAACGATTATATCGGCCATATCGAAAACAATATTACTTCGGTTGGGAATATACGGCTAACAGCACATATACATATGTACATATGTATGTATAGGACACGTTTATGTATGTATGAAGGTACATACATACATATACACAATCGCATCATGTGCGGATATGCCATGTGAGTTGTTTGGTCGCGAATGCAAAGTATATTGATTGCGGTTTTGGGATAATTACACAGTACCGTTTCCGTGAATAGGCTATTATCACTTTCATTATTAAACTAAAGCCTGGAGCCGTTGTCTGTCATAAATGCATCGACAAATTATGTATTGTTCGCCATATACAGTACACATCAATATTTTGTTATAAAGTGTTCTGTGGATAGTGTTAAGCAGGTCATTTTTAATGTTATTGTTATCAATGGAAGCGCTTTCTCCTCAACTGAATCTTTGGAAACCAGTAGATACTCATTTTCTAAACCAGTGCTTGTCAACCTGGGCACGGCTGAGATTTCGGGGATGCCAAGTAATTTTTTTGGAAGGAAGCAAGTAATATGGTACTGGAAGTGGGACTTTTGCATGCATAAGTTCCTTAAAATGTGAAGCTAGCCTTCAAAAGCAGATACTTTGAGATACCCATGCTCCGATGACTTGGGCCTCATGTAGCCTACGAATTGGTTTTCTAGAAGGACTATCTTCTCGATTAAATGACTCAGGCCTGGGTTATGTTAACTTGGAGGGCCGCTGTGGTTTGTGGATTATTCGCATAGATCTGCGACTTAAAAAAATGCCACAAGAAACAGTCTATCAGGGTCAAATCACACGATCTCGTTAGCCAGTTCAGATCACTTCCACGTGAGGTAACCCTCCCCTCGAATCGTTTATGCAGAATATCCATGAGCTGTGTGACATCGTTTGTTGAAACCACCTGCCGTTGATGTCCATATCATCCAATTCAGGCCAAAAGAAGTTGGTAATCATCGTCCTATAGTGCTCGCCGTTGACGGTGATGGCCTGGCCAACGTCGGCGTCGTTCTGAAAGAAATATGAACCGATGACGTCACCAGCTCAAAATCCACTCCAAACAAAGACTTTTTTGGGGTGTATTGGACGCTCTTGGATCTCATGTGGATTGGTATCATCCCCAATTCCACAATTTTGTTTGTTGACGTACCCATTCATCCAGAAATGGGCCTCGTTGCTGAAGATGATTTTTTGATGAAAATTAGGATCAGTTTCTAACTGCTCCAAGAGCCCAATCAGCGAACACACGTCGTTGTCTATGGTCATTTACCTTCAGCTCCTATGTCAGTTGAATATTGCACGGGTGCAGGCCCAAGTCACGACGTAAAATTCGCCAAGTTGTGGTCTGTGAAAGGAGGCCAAGTTCTTGTGAGCGACGCGAAATCGACTGCCTGGGATTCTCCTCCACACTCTCAGGTCAATAGTCATCTAGGTAGGACGATTACGACGACCGTAAAATGGTCCAAGCGCGAGGGACGTTGCCCGAATAGAACACCCATTTTGATAAAACAATTTTATCATTGGTGACTTGGCAAAACAGACTGAATAAATCACAGCCAATCTGACAGATGTAGCTTCAACAATATGTCCGTTATCAACTACAAAACTGCGGAAGTCCCTATTGGAAGACCCGTTGTATCTATGAAGGTTAATAGACCATTTAGACCGATATATACAGTCGTACTATGATCAAATTTAGAGCAAAATGTTTTCGGTGGGCTGAATGAAGCGTGTCGCATGTGGCCCAATAAAGATGATTGCTACAGACGGAGAAGTACCGATAGCTTGGCAAGAAGAGTATATAGCTATTCCTGGTGAATCACCAACCATGTTGAGGAATACCATAACCTATTTGATCTCTTTAAATCCCGATGACAGATATACTGCTAATTTGCTCCCTCGAACTTGCAATTGATCCATGGCAGTTTTTATTATTAAGTTTTCTAAAGAATAAGACGTCTAGAATGTGTAGCTTTTGATATCAACGTGGCAGCTGCACTCACAATAAGTAATTACGATATTTCTGCTTCCTCAAAACTTGTATTGAGAGAGGTCGAAGATAATAATTCAATTCGGTAACAAAATTAATAGATTTTTCCGGCTGCAAGGAATCTGGGAATCCATCTTGCTCACACCATGTTCGTTTCAAAATCCTAGTATAAAGTTTTTAATACTGTGGTTCCTGATATTTCAATCGTTAACACGTTCCTTTTCCAATTTGCTAAGACTCGTTCCTCAAATTTCTTCACATTTTCATTAGTTCTTCCATCTATAGTTTCTCCAAGTTTTTCATTGTCTTCAATAGTTTTGCCACCCCATCGGAATTGCGCATAGCAAAATTTTGCAATAGAATACGATGAAGTTTCTGCCAAATTTGGTCAGTCACTCACTCACTACCAACTGTCAGAGTTCGGAAGTCCATATTGGAAAACCCGTTACCAAAACACGTGTTAGAAGAAGTAAAAATTGTTTTTTTTTTGCACTTGCCGAATTTCTAAGCTCCGACTCTTTAATTCTACGTGAGATCTAGAAAAATCGGTATGAAAAATGAGACCTCCTTATCGATAAAAGCAATCTCTAGAGTGAAGACGAATATCACATAACGTTGTTTTGCGATCATAATGCGAATCATTTTGTCTTTTTTTTCGATAGATTTGTTATATTTTGCGGCAAAATGATAAAACAAAAAGGAGGCACCACATTCTACCTCTCTTGGACAATCTGTATAAACTAATATTTTGGTTGGGTCCTCCCCCTGCCAATGCCATTGCTTCCTGGTCCTCCTATATTAGGGATAATCTTTGATATCGCAGACAATGTACCTTCCGCCTTGCCCATGAGGTACATAGCGTGAGCTCTGAAGAAGTGCTTGTCATCTAACATCACTCCAAGGTATTTTATTTCCCATTTTATTTATCATTTATTATATTTTATTCAGAAGAATCAATTTAGACATTGAAAAAATGAAGTTTTTCAATTTTTCTAGTATTCTATAGCTAGCCATAGATTCAGAAACAATATTCTAGATTTAAAATCAAAATAATCTGTTGGTAATAGATCCAGAAACAGGGAAAAATACTGGGATGGCAGCCGTTTAAAATAAAACAATCCTTTTTACAATCTAAGCTTTCGTAAATTGATGATCTCTGAAGAAGTAAATAATAAATTTACAAAAGCTTAGATTGTAAAAAGGATTGTTTTATTCTAAACCGCTGCCATCCCAGTATTTTGTTCCCTGTTTTTGGATCTTAACGTTGTACAGCCAATACTTCTACTCTACATTACTGTTGGTAATCTTCGTAAAATCGAAAACCACTAGAAAATTAGAGAGTATTGGCTGTACTCTTTGAGAAGAGAAAAAAAGTAGACGGAATTGATTGGAGATGGTAAGCAACCTTAACCAAATCCATTCCTTTCTTCTTCTTTTCCTCAATGACTACATGAGTTTTCCCAATTATAAGTTTCGTGTTCGCCAATGTTTGAAGTTTAATTTTTCAACGTCATTTATTTCACTTTTTATTTCGAATTTTATTCAAAAGACTCGGCAGGGGCATTGAAAAAAACATAAATAATTGCCTCTTATTCACTAGAAACTGAGCTACAGATTTGGATACAATGTTGTAGATTGAAATTGAAAATCAAAACAAAGTGCTGGTAACCTTGATAAAATCCAAAATGATTAGAAAATTAGAGAGGATTGGCTGTACGTTTTGAAAAGAAAGAGTGTGGATGGAATTTGGAGATGGTAACCAACCTCTACAAACTTCATGGATTCTTCTTTCCTTCAACGAGTGCAGTCGGTAGTTATCTGCAACTCTAATAACTCAGATGAACAGGTAAAGAATACGAAAACTCTTTCAAAATATAGATGTAGATTTAGATTTTATTAAGGGTGATGATGAGCTGTAAACTGCTGGGGGGTTGCAGCCTTTATTCCCCAAGGTGACAATGCCCTGTAAGAAAACCTGTGAGGATGCGTAGTCTGTTCCTGCTTAGTTCTAGCAAGGTCTTTGCTCTGTGCTTGTTGTAGTTCCCAACGAATATCTTGGGGGAGGTTCTCCTAGAGGGAGGGATCTTTGAGTTCTTTTTTGTAGGTACTTAACCTTTAACCATTTTATACCTTCGTATGGTTTTACCAGATTAATTTTTTTGTTTGATCTTAGAAACTTGCTTTTATCTAAGCAAAAAATATGATAATGCAATATTTACCAGATGCGTTAGAAAGGGTGAAAGCATCGACTGCTAGTGTTATTTAACCTTCCTAAGTTGATTCTAAGATAAAATTTCTTTGTGACGGTTATAATTGTACAGTGACTTCTCCTTTTTGTAAACAATTTGTTATTTAAAGAAATAATGAACTTTACAGCGAACGCTATTAACTTATATGTATGTGCTCTCAAACGTTTTTTTTTTCTTGCGAATAAAATATACACCTATATAGTCAGCGACTAAGGCTATTTGCTAAAAACGAACGAGCGCGTTATTTCTGTTTTAAAATGTATCTCATACGGTAATTCCATTACGTTTTTCTTCTAGAATCCTTTACGGGATGAAACGAATTAAATTAAAACCCACAAAAACAAATTAACGACGCCATTTTCTTCGGGTTGAACTGAAAGAAATGTCGCATCATGAAAACGTATTTTAGCAACAAGTTCTCCCTTTTTGTTGTAATGGAACGGTTGTTTGTTGTTCGTGCCTCTTCTTTTCTTATTCCTTTATTTTTTTTTGTGCCTCCGTAAATATATATATATATATATATAGTGAGTTCGCATGTCGCGTATTATTTTCTATACTGTTTAAACCGTCGTCGAATTTATAACCTCTTTAAGAATTTAATGCAAGCGGAATGCGGTCTCGGCGTATCGAAAAACAAACCCCGAGTTTTAATGGACAATAAGATGGGTACTTCTAGAAGGGACGACTTCTTATACATTTGAGTTGGAGCAAGTAAGTTATAATTTATAATATAACCGTCACCGGCAATGAAATTAAATATACGGGTTAAGTTCTTCAGAAAGGTGTACTTGAATGGCTTCGCTTAGAGACGCGCAGACCTGAGACGGACGCAGAATGATATTAATTTTTTTTCCGCTTATATCCGAACGTTTAATGGCATGATTTATTAACTGGCTATTTATGGATTCATTCTTCCGTAAAAGAACAGACGTAGATTCTCTCTAAGAAGGATTTTAATTAAATTGTTAGTATAATAGTGCTACGTCTTTTGAGGACCGTTTAAAATGTACAAGAATTAAAAGATGTTTGACATTAAAGATGCATATCTGTTGCTTGCAATTGATGGATTACCCCACGAAGTCATTAAATTAGTGGTTCTATATCAGCGGTAGTGGATACTAAATCGCCTATTGGACGCTCAAATTTTCCTCTGGAATGGAAGGTAGCTAAAGTCATATCAACCCTCTGCTTGTCAAATACTGTCAGCAAGTTAGATGACGCGATAATTAAACCTCGCTTAATATAGCAAATCGAGCGAAATGATGATTTCTTTCACAATCAGTTTGATGGTCAATGCTGTCCAGGAGACAGTGGGAGAGTGTTTCGAAAGATGGCGTTCGTTAATAACTGTGTATGTCAAAAATGCTTTTAATTCTGCAAACTGGGTCTTAATAGGAGGGCATGTCAAAGTATTTAGTGAATATTGTTAGAAAACTGACAAGTAGCGAAGAATCATCTTGTTCAAATAGGAGCAGTAGTATCACAAGGATCTTTGCTGGGTCCCATATGATGACTAATGGTTATCTAACAGTTCTTAACAAGATTACATAATTGGCTGATGGAAAACAACCTGGATTTAGCCCCGGAAAAATCTAAGGCTGTTATTTTTAAAGATCAGAGTAGCAAGGACCATGTGATGTTTGACATAGGAGGTACCATTATCATGTTAAGTACGCGACAAAGACAAAATGACATAAAATGTCCTGGTACAGGACTGTACACCCTAGGCACGACACATGCGATGGTCCGTTTAGGTGAAGATCCAGCTTAGGATTTCCGAGCTGAAACGATAAGGACCATCAGTTTCGCATTGCACTCGGAGTTCTAAGACGTCTGACACCAATCAGCTCATCGTACAAACACTCAAATGACACAAACACTGGGTCAAAAATACAGAAAGAATACACTTACTTTACAAAACGTTCTAATCCGAGTCTTATACGTTGATGTCATGTCAAATTTGCATCCTTTCCGAGGGAATTTCCAATTACAATACCCATAAAATCTGGTATATCAGAAACTCAAACCTTAGTAGTAAGAATTATGATTGTATAATTAAACTGTAAATAATATTGTGAAAGAGTGGGAAAAATTAAAAAAAAACCGTTGGCATTTTTAAAACTCACCGATACAATCAGATTCTGACAGGTACATTTTATTTAAAAAAGGAAACGTCTTTAATTTGCGAAATTCCGAATATAGACCTATTTTTACCCGGAGAATTCGTTTTTCCACTTCATTTTCTTATCCAAAAAGAGATTTTCTAAATATTTTCCAGTGTTTGAAAAGGAAAAACGATGTTCATTTGTTTTCTTTAATCACACCGCATTTCGACCAATCACAGCCTTGAGTTTGCAGATTTTCTTATTAATTTCCATAGAAACAAACAGTAGATACGTTTCTAACTAAAATCATACACACGCACAATTTTTGAGCTCCGGTAAAATTCCTAACCTTACTTTTGATCCAGTAGTTTTTTAAAGGTTAAACTTCAAAAATTCCAACCTAAAACCAGTTTAAACGTTATCTCAAGAGATATGTGTAATATATTTTTTTTAAAAAAAGGTGAATTTGAGATTTAAAACTAACCAGAAAAATATTTCCCGAACTGTCTTTACAAATTACGAATTGATCTTCCTTCGGTTTCCAAACACCCTCTCCTCGAGAATTTCCATCAAAAGCTGTCAAGTCAACTCACCGTAGTACATCCCGGACCGAAAAGGTTAGTCAGAAATAAAGATCGTCCTCGTGTTATTGAGTTCTTCCTGTAGTTTGTATTTATTTGATTTTTTTGATTATCTACTGATTTATTTATCAATTGTGTAAACATTTTGTCAAGGGAGCGAGTTCTGATTTCCGATTATACCTGATTAATGGGTTGCCTAAGTATAGCATAGCAAGTTATTGAATTGTTATCAGCGACATCGGGTAGTCACAGACCATAAGCATTTTTCCTCCTTTTTAAGTATAAGTAGTTGTATAATCTAATTTAGTAATTAACAAAATTACATTTAAATCGTATCTGGTTTTTTTTTCAATTTTTTGATTTCATTTTTCAAAAATAAAATAAGCAGATTTTTTTTATTGGTTATTTTTATTCTTATTTAATTGTTAAAAAATAATAATAATAATACAAATTGTAGGCGTATCCGCGAACCCAATGCACGACCCACTCCAATTTCGTATCAGAAGCACACCGTAGTATAATATATATGGTTGGATTCTGAGTCCACAAAAATTCTGTCTTGTTCCTTTTTTGGTAGGGGAAAGTAGCCTATTTTTGGATACCTTTTTGTAAATGCTAATATCAGTACTCAAAATAAGTCTTTCCCAAAACTCTTGTTCCTCAAAATGTAAATTACACTATCAAGAATTATCTTTAATGAAGTTCACAATCATTAAGCGAAACACGTATTAGAAAAAAAAATGTTGATTACAAACGTGTAGATACTTTTTACCATTTTAAAAAAGATCTAATTTTGGATATTCGAAATTAGGCAACTTTTCTGATGTCCGAAGGAAGGACCCTGTTTGTTATGACATTTTTTTGATCAAAATAAATGGCTTAAATTACTTAAGGTAAACTTACAATGAAATGTACCGAAACTATAATAAAAGAATTTAAAATTCCTAAAATACATCACCTCCTCCCTCACCCCCCATACTACCCGAAATTAGGAATTTAGTACTAATTAAAGTTAAGTCGTTCTGTAAAAAAAGTATGCAAAATATTATAGATTTCATGCATGCAACTTACTCTTTGAATGTCAAACTTACCTCTGATGTAGTTAGAACTCCTCAAAATACAGTATTTTTATTTAAAAATTGGTTAATTCAAGAGACTGTAAAAAACTCAATTATACGCTAAACAACATTTCGTGATGCTGCCATCTATTCGTGAATAGTAAAAACGGAAAATATACACTGAACTTGAGGAGTTTCATTTTTGAATAGATTAGATGTAGTTTCAAAACGTGAATATACCTAGATCCTAAAAAACAGTACTATCCGTAATTAGGAAGCTGTCCGAAAATAGGCTACTTTCCTCTAATTAAATATCCCATATCCTCTACCGTACTAATATTATCTTGTTCTACTAAAATTGTAAGAATTATCTTGAACTTTATCCTCGTTAGTATGGTTTTTGTTCTCTCAAAATTTGTTTGAAATAAACAAAACTATTTTGTTCTATATCCTCTTGGTAGGTAGAAGTGGTGAACAGTTGTACTGTATGTAACTTTTTAAAAATGAGTAACACTATGAGCTCCGTACCTCTAGCCTCTAGATTGTTCTACAGAAGCATGGCAGTAAGTATGTCTCATTATAAACAACATCTAACAGTTAATATACAGCTTGACTTAAAAATAGAAGATGAAAAACGATTTCTTTCGTCACAAATCGTTCACTAACGACCAGAACAGCTTAAATGTGGAATATTTCTCTAAAAAGTTAATGATGAACAAAATTATAGGCATTAAAGTACGCATGTAAATACGCACCTCTCAATTTGTGGTGAAAGTTAAATTAAATTTATATCTCTTTGTTCCTCAAAATAAAAATTCAATCATGTCCTTTGCTTTACAACAATTTATGGGGAATGAAAAAACATTCATGAGTCTATTGAATAAAAATTTGGTGAACCCGCTCACGGCAATGTACAAGAAGATGATTGTGCTATCTTCAACATGAAGAAATTAGATCGCCATTAACATTAATGAGACTATTGCTTGGAGATTGAAATTTAAATTTTTATAAATGAAGCAGTCTGATTATTTTGATTTTCAAACTCTAGAGTTAAACATGTAATTTATGAAAAAGGTTGCTTGATAAATGTCAAGTACCTATAGAGAATTATTTGAAAGTCCGTTGATTATTGTGCAATTAAAACACATTAGAAGAATTGATAGCGCTAGAGAGGCAGAAATACCAAAAACTTTAGAGCATCTTGTAAATAGGAAGGTAACATTATCAGAAAAAAAAAAGAAAACATTTGGGAGACATGTTGCCCCAGATGCCCGTAGAAGAAAGAGCATTTTACCATTCCGTTTTGTCCGTTAAAGGAAAAAAAATAAAATTAACTTATTCTTTGTAATATTTTATTTAGAAATAAATTGTTCTATATCCATTTATTTGCTTAAATATACATGGAAAAGCAACATTTTGTTCCATATCCAAAACGGGAATTGAGAATTTTAGGGCGAATTTTATGTTTCATACGTATTTAGATTAGATTTCCAATTTTTACATATTTATATAAACACTACACAGTTGAAAATATAGAGTTAATATTCAACTCTATGTATTGTCCACTAGTTTCAGAGTAAAATATTAGCTAGAAAAGGAAGAGTTAATCTTAGAATTCATTCTACTCTAGGATTAATGAAGCAAATTCATTCACTCACTGTTTTAATTAGATATAGCATTGTTGTTTACTCTAGATAAGTATAATATTGACTCTGCAATTATTAAATAATGCCCCTATAGCTAGTGTTGACAAGTAATAAGTTAAATAAAACTAATTGCAGCGTAAAATATTTATTGAATTGGACCAAACAGTAATACCTAATAAAAATTGTATTTTGGTACAATATAAATCAGTATCAGGCTGACATATCTTGTTTTGCTCACGGGTTTTGTTAAGCCCAATATTAATTTTATGATGATTGAAACAGCTTCTTCCCTGTCATTCTCAGAAACTTTTATTCCATATTATGCATACATAGGTACTAGTATGCTGCACATAATATTCACTAATTTTATCCCCAATCCGTTTGGGCTGATCTTCCGTATGTCGCCCACTGAATTGGAAATTTATATGCAGTTTAACGGAAACTACACGTTTTACTGAGTTCAAAACGGCCCCCATCTTTTTGCGGAGATCAGTCTAAGATAACTAAAAATCGATCTAAAAAGTGCTATTTCTAATGACCTGTTGAGTAGTGGTCCTTATAAGTCAATTTCTTACATGTTTCCAATCCTGTTATCCCTAAATTATATTGTTTACCTAAAATTCACAAACCTGGCAAGTCGGTAAGGCCAATTGTTTCGGCAATTGACGCACCGACTTATAAGGTTTCCAAATGGTTGACCAATGAATTTAAAAATTTGCCAATACAGCAACCTAGTTTTGCAGTAAAAAAAAAAAATTCGTTAGAATTTATTAAAGAAATTCAAAATATTCAGTTGCTGGAGGGTGAAATATTGATTTCATTTGATGTTAGTTCTCTCTTTCCTAGTGTACCGATTCCAGACACCCTTGACATACCTCGCGGACTTGTTGCTTCAAAATAATTTGAGTCAACAATGTTGTCCAGGAATATATTCGCTTAACTGACATTTGTATGAAACAGAACATTTTTCAATTCAACGGGAGTTTTTATGAACAGCTGGAAGGCAATGGGTCGCCCTTTTTGGCTAACCTTTTCATGAGCCGTTTTGAAAAGGACTTAGAATCTGAGAGCGAATACTTTCCTAGGGTTTGGTTGAGGTATGTGGATGATATTTTCGCTATATTTGGCACTAAAAAATGTAATATTGACGATTTTCTCAATAGATTAAATAATCGGTTCGAAACGATAAAGTTTACTTGTGAAAGAGAAGAAAACGGTCAGCTACCCTTTCTGGATACTTTAGTAATTAGAAATAACAATAGATTAGAGTTTGACGTGTATAGAAAGGAAACCAGTACACTTCGCTACATTCCTTCAGACTCCCATCATTGTGTTCAGCACAAAATGGCAAGGCTGAATTTTTTGGTCCACAGACTTCTCACTTTTCCCTCGAACAAGGCGAGGTATGAGAAAGAGCTTAAAATTATAAAAGATGCGGCCAAGTGTAATGGTTTCCAGCCTCAGCATATCTATAAGTTAATTAGGAAGTTTAATTATAAGAAAACTGTGAAAGAATCTACGACTTTTCGAGAGGATGTTAAAGCTTCACCCGTTGTGACTCTCCCTTACGCTCCCTTTATCACTAAAGGTTTGAGTAAAATCTTCAAAGAGCTAGATCTCAGAACAGTTTACAGTTCTGGGACTAGTTTACAAAGTCTCATCGGTAACCCTAAAGATAAAATACAACCTCTAGAAAAGTCAGGTATTTACGAAATCAATTGTAAAGATTGTAATCAAAAATATATTGGGCAAACCAGGAGAGCAGTCTCAACTAGATTCAAAGAGCATATGGCTCATCTTAGATTTAATAGAATTGAGAAGTCGAGCGTTGCCCAACACATTTTTGAAACAGATCACAACATCGATCATACGAAAGTTAAATTAATTAGACAAATAAACAATTGTAAGTTTCTAAATGTTTTCGAAAGTTTAGAAATATATAAAAATAAGTCATGTGTAATGAACTCTGACAATGGACCTATACCGCATTCGTCATTGTTTTCGTTAATCGGAAATTAATGATGCGCATCGGATTGACCGTGCATAACATTTAGGTTACCTGTTTTGTAGATTTTATTTTAATTTAGTTTTATTATCGCCTTGATAATGACAGCATTGCTGTTGAAACGCGTCGGTGTTTTAGTTAAAACTTCTTTGGTGTTTAGTGGGTTAAAGTGTTTAGTGTTCTACTTCTGCACCAAGAGATCCAGTGAAGAACTTCGCTATTTCTAGGTTATGTTTCGCTACTGTTTTGACATTTCTGCGAGGATTTTCAGTTGATATCCAGTCAGAATTACGAAATATCGACAGGCACTCACTCTAGTGTATTCTATCCTTATTCTTCAATATCTGTAGAGTGTGTCGTAGTTAAAATGTACACGAGAATTTTTACTAAAATTTATTTACCAGCAACTCTAAACTATTTACACGGCAAAATTTAGAACTGTGTAAGTGCGAAATTATAAATACTTACAATACAAATGGGCATATGCTGCATGGGCATAAAGTGTTCTTGCACCTTCTAGGCTCATTCATATAAAATTACTAATTTGGCGTATAGAACAAGACAATGTTAGGGCGACGAGATGACAATCGACTAAGACAACCCGAGGACCCTTCATTATGGGCGGTATAGACGGGCCACTTTTCGACTTGCGTATCGGTTACGTCTGCACTAGAAAAAATACATCACAATTACCTATAAAAGACTAATTAAAGTGAAGAAATACAAATCACGTTGCTTACCTGTTGCACATGGAGTACCACAAGGTGCAATGTTGGCCCCCTAATATGTTTATGGAATTTGTTCCTTGATTTCAATTTATCCTTTAGCATCCTTTATGACTGCGTCTTTCCTGGTGATTCGTAAAGTTCTTGATGTCTCAGAGATTTCAAAAGTAATTTTGAGGTATTATGGGAGCTGTTCATAAAACTGTTTTGTTTGAATTAAATTTTGCAAAACTTTAACACTGCTCGTATTTGATGAGAGAGTGACCTTTGTTCTGGCAGCCTCGTAATGACAAGAAACCTTAAAAGTATGCAACAAATTCAATTGTCATGCAACTGTGTGATAAATATAGGAACCTTTAAATTTCAAAAGCTATAGTTTCAGAAATTTTATATCATAGCCGAGGTATTAATTCAGGCCCAAATGAATTATAGACTGGAGGATGTCCAGGATAATTTCGAAGCAAATCGAAAGGCTCAAGTCATGGGTTTATGGTTGTAATCCTGAAACAAAAGCCCAATTGTTGCCGTGAAAAACGATGCTTTCAATGTCTTTGCTTATTAATAATGGAAATGTTGTTCGTCACAAATACATTCCAAAGGAAGTAATGGTTAACTGTGTTCGATGCAGTCACACGTTTTAATCGTCGACTTTTGATGAAGTGACTACATGTTCCTCTAAGTAGTATGATTGTGAAATATTCTTAGAATTCCACTTTATTACATAACCTTACCGGTACTTAAATTTTTTACTACTTTTTAGTACACATGCAGCACGTGTGTTACACACACTTCCTTTGAGATTTAATGAAATGAGCTATAAACGTCTATAAACAAATGCTGCAAACGCCAGTATCGGAGCTTCTTAAAATATGCTTTAAACAAAGTCATAAATTTACGGCTTACAATAAATTTGCTACGAAAATCAAATAATACACATTCTCTTACTTACTTATCTACAAGTACTTTAAGCAAAAGTAATGACGCATAAATCAAAATATGATCTACATGATATATTACACAGCGTAGACGATTTATCTAACAAATGAAGAAAGAGAAACAAAAGAATTTTCCATTAGCCGCAGTCGTTATGATTTCGCATCTGCATACAGAGGTTGAAAGTTTTCTATCTTGACCACCTATACATCCTTTAGAAATAACTCTTTGAGGATCTTTAATAAGTTCGTTTTTGCTTTTTTCCTGCTGAAAGTTCGTTAAGGCATTTAAATTTTAATTAGACGTATTAGTTCTGGGTGTTCCACAACATTTGGCAAGTCTCTAAAAACGGTTGGCAGCGAGATTGCGTTCTATGAATAAATGCCACGCCCGGGTGTGTGGTCCCGGTTCTCATATCCAACGAATGTGTGCCTGTAAGTGTGCGTTATATACACATGTCAAATTAAGAAAATAATGTTTACAATTTTAAATTAATGAATCTGTCATAACTACTTTGCTTCACATCTGCGGACGTTCATTTTTTTAAAACTGACCGTTTAATTTCTTTTTTTTTTCGTTGCTTTGTGTATGCGTGGAGGATCAGATCCTCATGATATGTGCATGTTAAATAAATAACCGAAACTTAAGTTAATATAGTTGATTCCAATTCATTATCTCTGTGTCTTGGAATAAATACGGCAAAATGTAAGCTGGTTTCATTGATAAAAGTCCGAAGTCTGCATCATGTACTGCTTGTAAGAAATAGACCAATTATGGACATCAGGCATCTTTAAATAATGCTACAAGAGACCAGACACCGGTATCTCAACAGTCAATTGGGCAGAAAGAGTTATTTTTTTAAACATTTTGAGCAAAACTACTGAAGTAAGTAAGGAAGTGTTTTTGAACATGTTTTCTATTTCTGAAAAAATTATACAGAAGGCATTGGTAACAATCTGGTCTTAGACTGATGATGAAAAAGAAGAGGAAAAGGATCCCTTTCCGCATTCACCGTGGAATTTGAAAAACTACTAAAAAACAAATTTGTGAAGCACCGGGGTTTGAACCCGGTACCGCCGCCGGATAAGGAAGCATTTCATTCATTTGTCATTAATTTCAAAACTTCTACATTTTTATTATTATTGTGTTTGTCTTAGCTTCATCTACAATTTGTATTATAGCTATATTTATTCTTATTTTCTTGCTATTTATTTCTAACTAACAGTACATATTCATTTGTTTATTTTGAGGACAAAAATAGGGGCGAAATTAAAACTAACCTCCATGTTTTGAGTTTTTTTCATAGTTTATTCCTTAATCTAATGACTAGAGCGGGGGTGAGTGGAGGAACGGAGTGGTGGAGTATCACAGGCACACGGTTCACTGCACTACACTTCACTTTCGGCGGTGATTTGGGGGTGGTTCCGGTTGCTGTTCCTTATTTGGTTGCACAAGTTTTGGTGCATCGTTCGTTACGTTTTTAGTTCATGTGTGAGGTGTGCTTTGGTTTCAGATATCAGTTGGTGTTGGTTTAGGGTATGCATTTTTCTGTAGAGTAAGGCTAGGTTTTCTCCTAGCTGCGAGTATTTCTTGTAGGTAGCCCCCCGGATCGTTGACCTACTCGGGCTCACTTAGCACCGCTTTGGGACCTAGTGAAGTGCCGGCTGTAGTTTCTTGTTCTTCTGGCGCTTTTCTGGTGGCAGTCTGCTTCGAAGCTGTTGCAGAGGCCGCTGGCTTTGTCACTCCGGTTTTCCTCTGCAGGGGGTGGGTGGGGAGGAACTCCTTATCGTAGCTCTCAGCGCTGGTTGTTGGGTTGTTGGTGATTCGCTGTTCCTTGCGTTTGCTTGCGATTGCGGCTTGATATTTCCGCATGGCCGTGAAATGGTCGAACGGGTTGTCGGTGGTGGTGAGCTTGTTGTGGAAGATTCTAAGTTAGTCGCAGATAAATTTTACGTCTATATTTTGGAATAGTTGTAGAACAACGGTCATTTCTTCCCAGACAATTAGATTGGTGTGGATTGTGAGGGTGGCTAGTGCGGCTGCTTGTGTGTCGGATTCAGTTGGAGTGGGTTGGTGGGTTTTACAGGGGTTATTGATTGGGGAAGGGGGAAATTCAGCCCTTCGTATCTGTGTTTGGTTAGCAGTTATTGGGCAGGATTTGCCAGTTGTCATCGCAGTTGATGCATCTTGCTGCTTCTGACCTTGGTTTGTCGTATGAGTCGGTGGGATCCGGGAGTGCGCTTTTCACACATCTATATTCTCTGGCGTAAAAGTTGGAAGTCGTATGTCCCCACCTTCGGCATTTTCTGCATTCTGTTCCATTGTTTTTGGATCTGTACCATTCCCATTTAATTCTGATGTTTAGTACGATGCGATGGCTTTCATTTAGGGTGGATAGCTTGTATTCGGCCGTGGGTCGGACTAGAAAGCAAGTGCATTAGCTTCCAGACCACTAGCCGGTCTATAGGAAGTTACTTAAAGAGTAATTTTAATTGAAATTAACCAAGAAAAATGTTTTAAACTACAAATTACGATAATGATGCTTCTGAAATTAAAAATTAACATTTTAAAATTTCATTTTCAAAATCATTTCAATAAAATATACCACAAATAACACAATGAATCGTTAGAAAATAACAAAAATGAAGAAAAAGAGATATAACATGAACATAAATAAGGAAGTCGTTGGAAACTTTGATCTTGATTTTAAACAAAGTTATGGTAGGTGAAAATGTACCACCAGGCGATATCAGGAGCTCAGTCTAGAGCACAGCAATTACGTTAGCAATCGAAAGAATCCTGCAGGTTGAAGATGGTTGCAGATACGACAGCCAATTCCAAGACTTGCAAAACAGTCTATCTACAAAATTATGAAGTATGAGATAGAATTAATAGGCCATACTGTTAAAATCCAAAGAGTATCTATAATAGGCGCTCATGGTATATTGTTGGAAATCATCCTGTAAAGGAGTGCAATGAAAATAGATCAAGTATTAGAATCGGACAACATGGTTTCGATCTATCCGATCTCATCAGCGATCCTCCAAATGTAAAACTTAATTTCATCACAACTCGTCATTCACGATTAATCATATAATAAAGTGGCTAGTTCACTTCGAAAACTGAGAAAAACTCAAACGCTGCAAAAACTCAAACGCTGCCAAGGTTGGTATCGAATCTTCGTCGGCATCGTTTTGGTTTTTTCGGTCACAAGGAGAAACATTTCTGAATACAACTTATATATATTCTGAAAGTCGAGAAAATTTGCGCCATTTTCCTACAAAACCGGGGTCAAAATGCTCCTATGCGGAATTGGAGCGTTTGTCCTAGGTGTTATTTTTATATTTTTTGGCCAAACAAAGCCCTTTAGCTCAAAGCTGACACTTTTTTCCTATTTAGCATGATCAATTACATATATTTCCACAATTTGAACGAAATCGAACGCCCTTCGAAAATTGCCAAAAATTCAAATTTTTTTCCATACTTGCGATTTTGAAGAAAATCTTAACACCTTAGATTTCCCTGAAATTTTGAATATATATGTAGTTGATCATGCTGACTACGATAACAGTGTCAGATTTGGGCTAAACTGTTTTGTTTGGCCAAAAAATATAAAAATAGCACCTAGGACGAACGGTCCAATTCTGCATAGGAGCAATTTGACACCAGATTTTGTAGGTAAACGGCCCCAAACCTCGCAACTATTTTTTCATCCGATAGCAAATTTTCTCAGCTTTCAGAATATACAGTGTGGTCATAAAGTTTGCAACCAAGCTTATAACCGCATTATTTTACATTTTTAGGAAAAACGCTCGGACAGGTAAATTTTCTTTTTTAAAACGCCATCTTTTGACATACAATTATTTTCTATGACGTTATTGGTTTTTAGATTGATGACGTCATTAACCCTTTTTTTAAATGGCAACCATATTATTTTTTTATCGTTTTTGGTAGATCTTTATATCCTCCAAATAGTGATATAAAACAATTGGTATGTTGCATCACAATTTTTTTAAAATAATATAAATTTAGAAAAAAAATAAAGAAAATTTTATTTTTGTACAAAACTAAAATTATATTAAAAAAAATACATCTGAAGTTAAATTTATTGTAACAGTTAACGTAAATTTTCAAAATGGACCCCACTAACCAACTGACACTGTCCCAGCCGAGTGTAAATGCTTTGCGATCAATAGTAATCTGCGTTATTCGCTCCAGATCATAACAACAGAAAAAAACAACCAACAAACAAAGCGGATCGTAAAAAGCACATGTACTCATGTTACCATGCAAAAAATTTACAAAAACAAAAACACGCACTTTTTTCCAAGATATTTCTTTATGACATTCTTTCTTCTTTTTATACAAATTATGTAAAAACTAATATTTTGAAATTATTTCTCTGGCGACAACATTGTTGAATTATTTACTTCTATTTTTGACCTTAAATTTGTTAGACATTGCGTAAAAATTGTTCATTTTCGCTAATATAAAAAATGGCACATTTATCTGAGCGAGAAAGAATCGAAATTTTAATTAAGGTTGGGTATGAGGACAGACAAAGAACCCATGCAGAAGTATGTGAATTGTTTAACCATGAACATCCTGATAGACCTCCAATTGCCAGGTCTACGGTGATAAAATTAGTTGAAAAGTTTACCGAAACTGAATCCGTAAAAGATCGACCACGGCAAGGTAGACCTCAAATAGGAGAAGATGTGAAATTAAATGTGCTTCTAGAAGCAGAACAAAGGCATCATGTTTCCATCAGACAACTTGCGTTAGCCAATCAGGTGGCAAAGTTCAACTTGTACAGGAATTACATGAGGATGACGAAGATCGTCGACTGCAGTTCTGTGAAGACGTAATGTTACGTTGTGACCAAAATGCAAATTTCTTGGAAAACATCGTCTTCTCTGATGAAGCTACGTTCTGCCTAAATGGATCTGTTCACCGCCATAATTGCAGATATTGGTCGCAGACCAATCTGCATTGGACTCAAGCGTGTCATACTCAGCCCAGCGGAAAAGTTAACGTATGGGTTGGAATGATTGGACGACGCATTTTAGGACCGTATTGTTTTGACGGAAATCTGACTGCTGTGCAATATTTAGAATTTTTAAGATTTGAACTCGTTCCAGCGCTCGCTGATATTTTCCCAAATCACGAGGATGGTGATGTACCCCATCCAAATATTTGGTCTCAACAAGATGGGGCACCTCCCCATTATGGTGTAGAGGTTCGCCACTATCTTGACGAAATATTTCCTAATAAATGGATTGGATGGAGAGGCGCCTTAGAATGGCCACCTCGTTCTCCTGACCTGACTCCGTTAGACTTTTATTGTGGGGTTATTTGAAATCGAAAGTGTATTTTAACAAACCGAGCAATTTAGAAGATTTAAAACAACGAATTCGCGTATAAATTACACAAATATCCCCAGACATAATTGAGGCGAGTATACGAAGTGTTTACACTCGGCTGGGACAGTGTCAGTTGGTTGGTGGGGTCCATTTTGAAAATTTACGTTAACTGTTGCAATAAATTTAAGTTCAGATGTATTTTTTTAATTTAATTTTAATTTTGTACAAAAATAAAATTTTCTTATTTTTTTTCTAAATTTATATTATTTTAAAAAATTGTGATGCAACATACCAATTGTTTTATATCACTATTTGCAAGATATAAAAACCTACCAAAAACGATAAAAAAATAATATGGTTGCTATTTAAAAAAACGGTTGATGACGTAATCACTCTAAAAACCAATGACGTCATAGAAAAAAATTGTATGTCAAAAGATGGCGTTTTAAAAAAGAAAATCTACCTGTCCGAGCGTTTTTCCTAAAAATGTAAAATAATGCGGTTATAAGCTTGGTTCCAAACTTTATGGCCACACTGTATATAGGTTGGATTTACAAAAGTAGATACTTCACCTCGAAAAATGAGAAAAACTGCCACCCCTTTTCTAGGGCGGTTGGCTTCATTTCGTAGTAGATTCGGATTGTCCTGGGTTAGTATAAAGTTTGATGAAGATCCGCAGACTATTTAGGTAGCACCTATAATTCACTTTAACCAATTATAAAATGATAGGCTTCTATCCAGAATGCGTTATATTATACAAAATGTTTAGCTGAGCATTGTGGCAACTTTTGTAATATCATATTAGTGATGCGAGGTTTTTACTGCAGTCCTATGTCCACATATATTAATTGGCCATAATTTCGATATGAATGGAGTCCCATTATTGAAATAACCTTTTATGTACTGCAGGATCATGTTTTATTATTCCATTACTTAAGGAACCATTCTAGAGTTATACAACAGCAAGCTATTTATAGTGGAATTTAATATGAATATCTATTCTTAGAGTACTCAGTATACGTGGAATATTTTTACGATGTAGTAAAATTTCTGAATTCCAATCAACGTTAGAATTATGATAGCAGGTTATGACAATAATGTGATTGGTATGATTTACACCCATCCAACCTTTCGACCTACACAAACTATATATTCCCCATCCTACTAACGCGAGGATAATAAGGAAGCCGCAACATACTTAGCAAGTCAATCTAGTTGTGCACACTGAATATATGATGCCTATACATACATACGTACACACTTCGTAGCAGAATATTATAAAGGATACCCCATTTAAATAATTTAATGTTTATATCTCTCGCCAGACACGAAGAGACGGTTATGAAACGATGCTATTTCGTGTTTTAAGATTACACACACCACAAAAGTTTTTGATGTAATTTAGATGTAAATGAAATACATTAAAACTTTACGAGGGTTTAGTATTCATTAGTTTTAATAGAGTTTTCTATTACACCATTAAAATATTGTCCCCCATTATGCTGCCAGTGAAATACTCGCAGTTAGAATGTATACAGTATTGTTGTATATTATCGAGTGGGTATGCTAGTACGTTGGAGATGTCTTCGAACGTCTTTATTATTAAAGCACAAACGTGCCCAAACGTGTACGTTACGTACACATTATACGCGCTAACATGTAATATTTATTGTTATTTAGCATCCCGACATAGAGCGGAATGAAATTTACTGGAATATAAATTCCGGTTAATGGACGTTAGAATAAATTAATTGCACTTGTTATTCAAGAATCGAGGATAAAGTCTTAAGTTTACTGTTTGGATATTATTTGAGTTCAGATTGATCTAAGCCAGAAAAGAATCATTCTAATCGACTTTATATATTTAAGTACTTTTTTTTATTGTAGATTGTATTTTCAAACCGTGTTTTATTTTATATTGCTTCTACTCAAATTTTTAAACCTCGTTTAAAATATTTATTTAAGTTTCCATGACTTTTGCACTCTAAGGAGTTCTAGAGTACTTGATAGTACTTGCTAGTAGTCGAACAGCCCTAAAAGGTGTTACTTACCAAGAGTTCAAACAGTAAATAATTTTGTTTGAGATCCAAAGACTCACCATAACTTGCAAACTCTTGGTCTTAGCATTCCGAACGTTGAATCACAACAAGTATCGTAAAAAGTTCCAAAAACTAATTTTTTAGCTAATAATTTCGAATATTGTGGTTTTGAGATCCCAAAAATTTCCGTAACTTGTAAAATGTAGATCTTAACGTTCCAAACTTTTTTTTGCGAGAGCAACGGCGTGAGAACAGTAAAGGCAAGCTCGCCTATAGGAGAGACCTATTGATGAGCAGGATTGCTGTTTTAATCCTCTTAATGCAACCTGGTCGATAGCTAGTATAATTATTACTCTAACTGCCTTACGCAGTTTTGCAGTGGCTCATGCCGGCAGGTGCATTCTAGTTGGAGCAATGCCTAGCACCTCTAAGCTAATTTGTCAGCCATTTCATTGCCTCTGATTCTAGAGTGACTTGGCATCTATCTCAGCGTGGTGTTATGAGTCCTTTGGCAGTGTAGTACTACCTCGGAGTCAAACCTGACAGCTTGTAGTGCTCTAAGGGCAGCCTAACTGTCAGAGAGGATTTCCACTACTCTATTAACCTGCAGGCGGTTTAATATGTCTTTCGTGCAGGTCTGGATGGCGATTATTTATATTTATATTTCGGCTTGGAAGATGGACGAGGAGCTTCCTAGGCTGAACGTTGGTGACTAAAACTCTTAAGGTGCTGCCCAGAATTCAAACAACAATGAAAACATTTCAAAATATTAACCTGAGCTTTTCCAGTCCCAATAGGTATCACTAGAACTCTTGAGATTCTATCCAGGACTAAAAGTAAAAAACAAAAAATTCTAAAATTAGTGTTTCTTGTTCTTAATTTTGTTGACGTCCGAAGAATCGCCACAACCTTCAAAATCTTGATCTTAGCATTCCGAACGTCGAATCACAATAACTCTTGAGGTGTCACCCAAACCTCAAGCAAGAAAAATAATTGCGAAAATTATTTTTTTCTTAATTCTACATAGTGAAGCAGTTATGAAGGATAACGAAAAGAAATTCTTGAGAAGAACTCTTAAACTGCTATTCAGAATTAAAAAAAAAGAATCTAAAAATTCTCAAATTTGTGTTTTTTTTTCTTTAATGTCAAGTCCCAATAATCGTCATAACTTGCAAAATGTTGATCTATGCGTTTCGAACGTAGATGGCTGTTATTATTATAACTCTTAAAGTACTGCCCAGAACTCAAACAAAGAATAAAAACTTTCAAAAATCAAAACATTTCAAAATATTAATCTGAGCCTTTCCAGCCCCTATAAGTATCCACCAAAAACAAAAAATTAATTTCTTGGAATTCGAAAACTTGCAACCTACAAGATCTTGATCTTAGCTTTTCGAACGTCAAATCACAATAGCTCTTGAGGTGCCACTTAGAACTCAAACAAGAAAAAAAAATTCCAAAAATGTTTTTTTTTCTTAATTGTAGTGAGACAGTTACAAAAAATAACGAAAAAGAAATTCTTGAGAATAACTCTTTAGGTGCTATCCAAAAATAAACCAAAAACAATTAAAATTTCAAAATTTGTGTTTTTTTCTTAATTTATTTCGTGTCCTAACTATCACCATAACTTGCAAAATGTTGATCTTAGCGTTTCGAGCGACGATGGTCATTATTACAGATCTAAAGGTGCTGCTCACAACTTAAACAAAGAATAAAAAATTCCGAAAATTAAAATATTTCATTATATTAATTTAATTTTTTTTCCAACACCCATTATTATGGGGTTTGTGGAGAGTGGTACTTGTCTCTCTACAACTTTCGAGGTGCTAAGCAAAACAAAAAAAAATAATAAAAATTACAAAATTTATGCAGTGAGGTCAGAAAAAAACGCCATGCAAAATATTGACATTAGAGTTCTGATCGACGATAACTATCGATAGAACTCTAGAAATAGTACCCATAACTCTGAAAAATTTTGATATTTTTTGTAATTTCTTTGAGAAACCAAACATTATATTTTCCAAAATATTAATGTGAGCCTTTCGAACCCCAATAAGTAATCCTAAAATTTTTGAAGTACTTTCCAATTTCAAAATTTGTTTCTTCTTTAATTCTTTAGATGTACGGAGAATCAAAAATTAAAAATTTGAGATATGTAATTTTTTGCTTGAGTTCTGAGGCCAAAGCAGGCGAAGGGAGTGGAACGCCTCAAGAGTTTTAACGGTGCTTGTTAAGGTTCTAAAGGCTAAAATGAATATTTCGAAAGTTATCGCGATTTATTCTATCCCAAACACTTTTAATTTTACTCAAATTAAAGCTTTTGCTTACCAACATGCTGAGGCCAACAATACTAATACGTCCTTGACATCCAAACCAAATCTATAAGTTGGTAGAAACTAGATACTTTCTCTCGTGAAGAGACATAAAGATAAAATATTAAGGAAGTTTGGATCCCAAGAAAATTAGATAGCTTCTGTATATATTTTGGCAAGGGCTGGATTTAAGGACACTTTCATGGGAGAAACGGCAATAAGCAGTATTGGATTGTGTAATAAGAGCGGATGTAGTACTACTAAGCTACTTATTTATGGATGTCAAGATGGAAGTCAAACCCAGAAGAAGTCCAGCATCTTCTACTTCTAATCGGTAAGAGTGAAATTCATATTTCAGCAAATGCTCTTCAGTTTTGTTTTGGGAATGGTCTAATTTTATTACAACTTTTCAATGTTGGAATGTTTGCAACTTCTAAAATGTTGCAGCGGCTTTTTAAGCTGTATTCTCTTCTGTAATTCTCTCCTTGTCATATTGATATGGAGAATGATCCGAAGAAAATCAAGCTAGCTTGTTATCATTATAAAATATTGCCAGTTTTAGTGTTTAGAGTATAAGTGACAAGAAAATTGCTGGCATCATAGACAACACAGAACCTGAAGTTTTGGACGAAGCTTGTGTTCAAACAGGTCTTTGACCAGTCATAGGGTCATATTTATAGTCCGTGCTTGAGGTTGTGTCGATGCTTGAGTATGCGAATTTGACAGATTTGTAATGACATTTACGTCAAAATCGCGTGCTCAAGCATCGACACAACCTCAACCACGGACATTAATAAATATACCCCCCTAGTAAGATCACTGATTACACTGATTACAAGTTGGCATCGTTCACATGACTTTTCTCATAGTGTCAGAATGACAACTATTACTGTCAAAACTAGAGAAAGCAATTATCCATAACAGCTGTCAAAGGTATTTTAATATGTATATCTGCCTGAAAACATTTCTTTGTTAAAAATTTCAAATTTCCAAACAACAATTTACAGGAAATAAGTATAAAAGCGGTATATTCATATTTTACAAACTTACTAAGACATTTTTCATTAACTCAAAACTAAAATAACGGAAGTTTTTGATAAAACATCTTGAAATTAACAACCACGACTTAAATAGTCAAACAGCGCTATTGTGATGTCGGTAGTAGTTTGTGTTTCGTTTCAAAAGTTCTTTAGAAACCGATCAGACAAAATACGAAAACGGAATCCGTTCGGGAGTACGTAGATTTCCCTCAAGGCGAAATTTTCCATAAAAATCGAACACAATATTCGAACGAGTAACACGGTGGACGCCCATACCATTCGCAGTACTACATCATCGCTCACCTCTTGAACGAGACTTGGAACAATGACTTTAAACAATCCTCAATAGATTCATTCGTTGTTCGGGTTCATTTAACAAGAAGCGCTCTAATTTGCAAATATCTGCGGAAGGGCGGTGATGGAAAGGGGGGCCACCAGCACACAATGAAACAGACACTAAATAAGAGCCTCCTGTCATAACGAGCATAAAGACCACCATTACGGGTCTAATAAGGGGGATACAAGTCTATTACAACGTCGACTGTACGGAGGGGTAGGGGAAGGTAGCAGGGAACAAGGGTGGTACTCTGTCTGCATTGTTCCTAAGCACCGCTGTTTTAGTATATCTCTATCTGTCCCGGGATAAATAAGGACTCTTCATTATCGCAGTCCTCATACTACTATTCTCTTTCTGTAACTTATACACATTTAGTTGCGAACCGGCAAGATAAAAGGTGCTGTAGTATTGTCTTTGATGGCGTGTATTTGCGTTTTGTCCCGGTTGCATCCGCCAAGTGCCGTTTATAACCTCCTTTCTAACGTCTCTTTGTAATTTTACCGGAGGTAGGGAATGTATCGAAATTAAACAAGGATGGTAATATTAACGTATACAGCATTTGCGCATCGATAGCATATTGGAACAATCTAAAAGCGTCAGTTAAAGTTTTGTTTTAAAATCTAATCAAGTTAAAAATTTATAATTACATCGAATTTAGTTGATTACATCGACCGAAACGTAAACTCTGGTCACACAAATTAGTAGTTGTGTAACTAAATTAACTGAAAACTTTTACCATAAAAGAGACGGCCAATCTAACAGAGTAATTTGTGACTGCACAAGTTTTGATTGGGTTCATACATCGCTTGATATGTTTTTAAAAAGTAGTTTCATTACTACATGTAACTCATTTTATCCTTGATGGTGTTTGTCTGGGTGTTATCCAATTTAAAAGTAATATAGAGGTATATAACGATCAAATCACCACTATATCCTTCAGTTCACAAAACAGTCGTTTCCTGACCTTATCAGTCTTATTTTTAGCTCCAGTTATTTAAAACGACACATCAACTTGAACGGAATGTCCATAAAAAACAAAAAAATATGCCTGTAATAGGCGCTCATGATATATTGTCGGAATGGCCCTGCAAAGCGAATGCAAAGAAGTAAGATGAATCAATAGAAGCAGATCACGTGGTATCGATCTACCTAGTCTCGTCAGTGCCCTTTCGAATGCAAAATCTAGTCTCTCTAGTGGACAAGATTGGAATTAGCACTGCTGGTTGTCAAACAACCCAAATCGGAACAGCAGATACCAATCTAGCTAGGATAATTCGTGGATTGTCAGTCCCGTTAGATGTCTCGATCTACTAAGCAGTCCAGTGGTGATTCCATGTACGGTTTACCATAACGTAAGCTTTAGAAGCAGACCACTTGACTTCTAATGCTTGATCTTTGAGTGTTTATTTAAGGAAAATAACACCAAGAGTGGATACTTATTAGTGTAGCTGGCTAACCAAAACAAGTGACTGCTCTGAACCACCCATGCAGACATCTCGGGACCATTTTGTTTGACATAATATCAGGGTGCTGGGCTGTCTTCTATACATTCTGTTTCTTCTGCATCTCCCTTCTCTTGATTAGTGGATTAGGAGTTCGGAGGCTAGTATTTAAAGGTCTTTGGTCTCGATAATTTACAGTTCCTCACTGCAGTCTGGTTTGTTCATAGTCTTCATGACGCTTCTCTCTGTCTGGCCAGTTCGTTGCTTTCTGTCCTGTTCATGATTTGCCCTTCCAGTTACCCACTGAAGCAATCATAATTTGTGTTGCTGGTGTTAAGACACTGCCAACCCTCATACACTCTTTGCTTGCACGGGTTGCACATGATGAAAGTTTGTTTCGACGTATCTACTTAAAAGCGATATATACACAGAATCTAAAGCCTCGGTAGGTATCAATCTTTTGGTCCATTGGGCCTACTCTTCCTTACCTTCCTACCTCATTCGCTAGTACCTTAACGAAGTTGCTCTAGTCATAGAGATAGATTATTATTATGTTGTGTCGAAGTCTTGCGGATGTTGTCGCGTGGATAAGTTTGCACTTGACGTTTCGCTGATCATGCTGTCAGCTTTTTCAGAAGGTTTCTATAGACTGTTTTCTGAAGATTGTCTTTTAAAGACTGTCTTCTAAGGACTGTCTTCTAAAGATGTCTTCTAAAGACTGTGTTCAAGGGCCGTCTTCTAAGGACTGTCTTCTAAAGACTGTCTTCTAAGGACTGCCTTCTAGAGACTGTCTTCTAAGGACTGCCTTTTAAAGACAGTCCTAAGAAACCTTCATGCTGTCAGCTTCTTCAGAATCTTTCTATAGACTGTCTTCTGAAGATTGTCTTTTAAAGACTGTCTTCTAAGGACTGTCTTCTAAAGATGTCTTCTAAAGACTGTCTTCAAGGGCCGTCTTCTAAGGACTGTATTCTAAAGACTGTCTTCTAAGGACTACCTTCTAAAGACTGTCTTCTAAGGAGTGCCTTTTAAAGACAGTCCTAAGAAACCTTCATGCTGTCAGCTTCTTCAGAATCTTTCCATAGACTGTCTTCTGAAGATTGTCTTTTAAAGACGGTCTTCTGAAGATTGTCTTTTAAAGACTGTCTTCTGAAGACGATCTGCAAAAGACAAAAGACTTTTTTTCTAAGGACTGTCTTCTAAAGACTGTCTTCTACAGATTGTCTTTTAAAGACTGTCTTCTAATTACTGTCTTCTAAGGACTGTCTTCTAAAGATTGTCTTTAAAAGACTGTTATCTAAAGACTGTCTTCTAAAGACTGTCTTTAGAAACCTTCATGCTGTCAGTTTCTTCGGAAGGTTTCTATAGACTGTCTTCTAAACTTTGTCTTTTAAACACTGTCTTCTAAAGTTTTTAGAAAGCTTCTGGAGAAGCTGACACCATGAAGGTTTCTAAAAACTGTCTTCTAAAGACTATCTTCTAAGGACTGTCTTCTAAATACTGTCTTCTAATGACTGTCTTCTAAGGATTGTCTTCTAAAGACCGTCTTTTAAAGACAGTCTTTAGACACCTTCATGCTGTTAGCTTCTTCAGAAGGTTTCTATAGACTGTCTTCTAAACTTTGTCTTTTAAACACTGTCTTCTAAAGACTATCTTCAAAAGACAAAAGACTTTTTTTCTAAGGACTGTCTTCTACAGATTGTCTTTTAAAGACTATCTTCTAAGGACTGTCTTCTAAATACTGTCTTCTAATGACTGTCTTCTAAGGATTGTCTTCTAAAGACTGTCTTTTAAAGACAGTCTTTAGACACCTTCATGCTGTTAGCTTCTTCAGAAGGTTTCTATAGACTGTCTTCTAAACTTTGTCTTTTAAACACTGTCTTCTAAAGACTATCTTCAAAAGACAAAAGACTTTTTTTCTAAGGACTGTCTTCTAAAGACTGTCTTCTACAGATTGTCTTTTAAAGACTGTCTTCCAATTACTGTCTTCTAAGGACTGTCTTCTAAAGATTGTCTTTTAAAGACTGTTATCTAAAGACTGTCTTCTAAAGACTGTCTTTAGAAACCTTCATGCTGTCAGTTTCTTCGGAAGGTTTCTATAGACTGTCTTCTAAACTTTGTCTTTTAAACACTGTCTTCTAAAGACTATCTTCAAGAGACAGTGTTTAGAAAGCTGCTGAAGAAGCCGACAGCATGAAGCTTTCTAAAGACTGTCTTCTAAAGACTATCTTGTAAAAACTGTCTTCTAAGGACTGTCTTCAAAAGCCTGTCTTTAGAAGACAGTCTTTAGAAACCTTCATGCTGTCAGCTTTTTCGGAAGGTTTCTATAGATTGTCTTCTAAAGACTTTTTTCTAAGCACTGTCTTCTAAAGACTGTCTTCTACAGATTGTCTTTTAAAGACTGTCTTCTAAGGACTGTCTTCTAAGGACTGTCTTCTAAAGATTGTCTTTTAAAGACCGGTATCTAAAGACTGTCTTCTAAAGACTGTCTTTAGAAACCTTCATGCTGTCAGCTTCTTCGGAAGGTTTCTATAGACTGTCTTCTAAACGTTGTCTTTTAAACACTGTCTTCTAAAGACTATCTTCAAAAGACAGTGTTTAGAAAGCTGCTGAAGAAGCCGACAGGATGAAGCTTTCTAAAGACCGTCTACTAAAGACTATCTTGTAAAAACTGTCTTCTAAGGACTGTCTTCTAAAGACTATCGTCTAATGACTGTCTTCCAAAGACTGTCTTCTAAGGACTGTCTTCAAAAGGCTGTCTTTAGAAGACAGTCTTTAGAAACCTTCGTGCTGTCAGCTTTTTCGGAAGGTTTCTATAGACTGTCTTCTAAAGATTGTTTTTTAAAGAATGTCTTCTAAGGACTGTCTTCTAAAGACAATCTTCTAAAGACAGCCTTTACAAACCTTCTGAAGAAACTGACAGCTTGATCAGCGAAACGTCAAGTGCAAAGTTATCCTCGCGACAACATTCGGAAGACTCCAACATAATAAACGACGGTCGTGAAAATCTACGCTCAATTATTATAATGTTCACCAGGTATCTAGATATTCCTTTTTCTCGCAATTTGTTTATAATCGACTGATAATTTGCAGCATTAAATGCATTTTTACGTCTATGGTGACACGATTACACTAAGTTTTGTTGCACTCCTCAGCATTTTCCAGTACGATTTGAATGGCCTCTATTGTTAACCTGCCTCCGTGTTGATATGGATCTCTCATCCAGTTCCGCCTGAAGTCGGTTCCTGAGCACCCACTCAAATAACTTGCTTACGGCTTTTAGCATTATATACAGTTGTCTATATGAATTTGTCAAGTCCGATGGCATGTCCCCTTTGGGTATAAGGATAGCTTTAGCTATCTTCCAATTTTCAGGAAGCTCCTGGGATGTCAGTAGCAGTCCTGATTTTTTCTACCAAGTCCCTAAGTCTTTCCCTTTGTGGAAGTATGGGGTGGTGGTAATCATTTTGAGATATTGGACGGTTCTTAAGAGAATCATGATTGCAATTCAGTTCAGCGACATTTTTTTTTCTCTCCTTAAAGCTACATCTTTGGATAACAACTATCTCCAGCAAAGATGGAAGGTATTAATCTTTGATGAAACATCGGTTTCACGCCACACTCAATCAACTCTCTTATATCCGAACCCTTGTTTGCTTAACTTGCTAAGTTGAAAATTTGAACTCATATTTTATAATTTGAATTAGGTACTTAACGCATAAATTTTGTTATAGTAATACATGCTTGTGTTCACTGTAATGTGTATTATCACTCACATAAATCCTATGATTGCGAAAATGCCAACCAATTACATAGAATCATCAGCCAACTAAAATTGGCATTACTGTTCACCAACGTTTAAAATTAATTAATAATGTCCTTTGTCGGTGCGTTGTTGGACGTCGATTACCTCTTCATTATCCATGCTTTATTTACGATAGTGGAATATATCACAATTGAATAAACTAATTAGTAAAATCGGTAACAAAAAATGTTAAGTACGCGTTGTAAAATGCTCTATTATTGAAATGGTTTTTAAATATAAATATTGTTACATCTGTGTAAGTTAATATCATTAAACAAAATCCAATATAAAACGGGGATTATTTTATTTTTGTTGTGGGTATTTATATTTTATTATTATTTATCTTTACCGTGTTGTGTACTCTACTAAACTTGTTTGAATTATCTATGTTTGCTAGCGATAATGCTAATCCTGAAATCATTTTGCTCCGATTTATTTGCACATAAATTGGAGCAAAATATGCAATTCCGGTTTGTAAATTTATCCTACGATTTAATGCATATTTAAATTATAAAACGAATATTAAAGGAAATATTGACCCGACTTTAGAGTAATATATTTCGACTAAATATAGAGGCAAATATGCCAGGTGTTTACCACTTTGTCTATGACGAAATTGGTTATTAGCCAGTCATATTTACGTGTGCATGGCTTAATTAAATTTCGCTTCATATCTACATTGTTGTTTTAATTATAGTGCACTTGAAAAGCCGTATTACTGTGAGCGTTATCATTGCAGGCCAACTACACTTTGACGCCTATCTGATCATGGTCTTGACTATAACCAAGTAGGCTCACAGCATCATCTTGTCTCTCAGTACCTAGATTTTTAAGTCCTTCTCGAATGTCTTTTGGAGATTATCTAAGACATTACATGAGTATTCTACTCCACAAAAAAAAGACAAAGTATGTTTCTCCCAGTGTAACTGGATTCATGTTCAGGTTCTCTTACAAATAGCACTACCAGATTAGATTCAGCATATTCTGCATGGGCACTGATACTAGACCATTATGTTTGCATATTTCAATGATCACTGAGTCATCTTAATGCCAAGGCTTGATGGATTGTTGAGGATTTTGTCTAGAATCAATAATAGACTTTTCTATGTTTGCAGATACGAGTATATTTCTGCTTGCGAGTATTGCATGCTAGTTCGCTCTGTAGTCAGAGGCAATGAAATAGCTGAGAAATTAGCAAGAGGTGCTTAAGTTCGTAAGTCCAAAACCGTCGTGTTGGAGGTCTTATGGCAGCATCAAAGCCTTTGTCAAATCTGCTACTTTGGGGTGGATCGTTTAGATGATCCAGGAGTAAGTCAATTAACTCTTGACCAAGTTGCGGACTTCTTTGTCTAAGTACAATCTGGCTGAGAGGTCTAAAACGGTATAGGGCACAATAGGTCTCTCATATGGCCGAGTTTTCCTTTTAGCGTTGTCTCGTCCATGCAGTCGGGAAAAAAACTACTAGTTTCATCTCTATCTCAAACCTGATGTACATAGTTGTGATCCAATAGTGGGGGTTCACCTAAAAGGTGCCAATTATTTATTTGCGTATTGATATATTTACTGATCGAGATTAATTCCAAGACCTCATGCCGAGTCACATTCATAATAATAATAGGTTTGTTTTCTTTGTTAATTCCACTGATATTATTAGAAGTTATATATTTAAGAAGAAACTGAGCTCTTATATTCGTATTGGTGCTCTTTATACCAGGTTGTACGCAATGCTTGTTCCTCTTTCTACAATACTGAATGAGCCGTTTGACGTCCCCTGGAAGTGATTCATCTAAACACCACCTCCTGCCTTCGTACTCGTGGTATCATCTAAATGATAGCTGCAGCTAGATTTCTTGAGATAAGCTCTGAATTTCATCTCTGTATTCTTCTAATCAGTAATTTCGATAGAAGAAGAAGCAATCATAATTCCTAATGATTGCTTAATCAGCAATTATACACTATATTATAACACAGTTTCCAACAGTTTCAAACTAAATGGAAGAGGAAGTACATCCCATATCTTCAAAAAAAAAAATGGACAAAAGCCATTCCCTAGAAGAGCAGTTTTGACATATTTCAATTCTTTGTCGATGTTGTTGGGCTGGGAAATTGAGATAGAACGATGTATTAGAGAGCCGATTACTGATTAATTTTGTGCTGGATGATGATGTGAGCTGGCATGAAGATATCTATCGTTATCTATCGAGATCCAGAGATATCCCCAAAATCTCAATCGTGATGGTCACCCACTCTCCAGTATTTGGAAACCCGTCCTTTTCGCTTCTTCAACTCGTGCTGACTGTTTCGCATCGTTACCTTGCACTCACCGTTTGGTTTCTCTGCACAGTTGTATATACAGAGTGCCCGGATTTCGTAGGGACAACATGGGTAACTTTTTTATTTGAACACATAGAGAGACGGTTAAATTAGCAAGCGTGAAGCTAATTTTAATAATAAAAGTTATGGCAAAAGATATTAGAAGATTTCACTTTTTCTTCAATATTAAACAAATGAAGCATGAGAAGTAAAATTTGAAAATGGATTCTTAGTGAGCTTTTGAATCTACACCTTTTTGATAATTTTACCGTCTCTCTATGTCTTCAAATAGAAAAGTTACCCATGTTGTCCCTACTAAATTTGGGCACCCTGTATACCATCGCACATCCACCTTCTGCTTGTCAGAAAGTTTTTGCCTCTGGCGTGGGTGAAACGTCGAGTTACCGTAACGTTCTGGAGCCCCTCACTTAGTTTTGCTCCTGAAGAAACTACTTACATTAGTGACGAAACGTCGAGTTTGAGTAAGTTGTATATACATATACATATGTATATTTTTGTATTTTTCTTTTTAATTTTTCATTCTATTTTGTATTGTATAGGTATATGTATTTTACTATGATGCGGTCAAAACTCGGAAGCCCTCATAACAGAGACTCGGACCGTGGAAGCCACTCTCAACAATACTTATATAATATAGATACAACATAGTGTCGTATTTCAACATTTAGATGTTGGGAAACAAGCGCTAATAACTATACAGAAACGCTTCAGAAATGCAGGTGTATCATCTACCACAACTACCAAAAAAAAAAAGAAATACATATCATCTGCCACACATGTACATATTTAGAAACATGTTTTTGCTATTAATTAAAATATGGCGAAACCATCTCCTCAACCGTATCTTAACTTGATGGCGGTTCACCAACCGTCAGCGGTTGCCGTTGCTGTCGCGACCTCTCTGTCTCTCTTTCTGTCTTCCCTACGTAATTATGGCCGTAATAACTTATAGAATTTAATTTGCTCGCGTTCCTACGACACCTAATTAAATCAATTTTATATGTAATTTATGTTTCGTTTGTTCTGGTTGATTGAAACCGCGTCGATTAATTAAGTATCCTTCTCTCGCTGTGTCACTTTCGTTTCGTTTCCTCGGAATAGTTGCACCACTAATTATGACGAAGATAATTCTTTTTTAGAAAAGTTTATCTGCATGCATGCATCGGATGATCAGATAATTGTAATGATTTTGCAATCATCTCAAAAAGGATACACGTCTATCAAATCTGCCTTTCTGTATCAATTAATTAACTTGCCTATAGTATAGCACTAATAATATAATTTTAACACAATCAACGAGTAATACAACGATTTGGGAGAATCTCCTCTTAGATATTCAAAGCAAAATAGAATAGAACGGCTATTCACTATAACACCCACATCACCTACAAACACCCAATTTAACGAAGAGGCTTTAGTTTAATGCTGACGAAATGAACAGGACGGACCTCGAACCGTTTTGTCGCAAGGCAACAATGGATTTGATTTAATTTAGAGGGGGTTTGTTGCGTAAGCATCAAGATACTACTGCTCCAACTACATAGATACCGAGCGACGAAATCCAGTCATGAATTAAACGTTTCTTTAAACTAGAAATTGATCCTCGTATACCTCTCTATATTTCTGTACTACGGTGGAAGACGAAAAGGATCAGAGTGGATTTCTGAGGGCGAAGAGGATTGTACGGCACGATCTGTTTACGACAGTGTTCAATCCTGCTCGATCCCGCTTTTGAATTAGACGTCCTGCTCTTCTAGTGTGAATTTAGTGCTCCTTTGTCATCTGGCCCGTGACTCTATGCGAATTCGTTT